>PVIW01007620.1:0-70336 GCA_004026585.1 Noctilio leporinus
ATGAGCATTCCACCATGTATTCTGAGACATGACCCATCCTAAAGGAATTACGAAGGTATGTTGAGATGAGGTTTCTTCTTCCTCTTCATTTTAGATAATTTTTCCAACATCTTTTTATTCCTCTTAACACATTCAGGGCATAACATATTATCTTCTAGGTCTGAAGATGGGAAAGTGCAGGCTGGTAACAGGAGGAGAGTAACCATATTCTTGGGAGTGTCAGGCACCCAGGTGTGAGCCCCATGGAACTCCAGACAAACCCACCCCTCTTTGTCTGCCAGGAGGGGTCTGCCATGGACCACACACCACCTGACACCAGATGTTTGCGGCAGGAAGTTCTCAGCAGGAAAAGGAAAGACACATGAATTCACAGCTTAAGGTAGTGTAGCTCTTACGGCAATTCTTGACCATGATGTCAATATAGCCTCCTGAGCTGAAGTTACCACGTCAACTACATTGGTGGTCCTTTCCTGTCTCCTTCTCATCTTACAGCTTTTCTCACTCCTTGTTCTCTTGGTCATCATCTTGCATTTCATTGAATACTGATGCCATGTGGCTTTCTGTGGTGTTCCAGCAATACTCTCTTCACTGTTTCCATATTCCTCACTCACTTCAGAGTAAGCGTGTTCCCTCAGCCTCGTATAAATCTCTAATTTCTTGCCTTCAGTACTCAAATTAATTTGTTGGCACCAGTTCCGCAAAGTGTCACAATGTACTTTATTAATTGAAGGCAAAACGGTTGGCAAGGGAAAAATTGGTTTTGGGCAAGCTTTGAATTGTTCATTCATTTGAGGAGAATAAACTGTACTGTTTGTCCAATGCATCTTTAGCTTGGCATCTGAGGTTGAAGAAATACTTGGTTCCATTTGATGTTCTTCATTACTTTCTTCATTAACTGGAACCAATGTGAGAATCACACTTTCTTCATCTAATCTATCTTCAAAGAAATCCTTTTCGTTGCTCTCCAAACTTGAGCTTGTCATCCCCAGGAACCTCCGAGGAAGCGGATTTTTCTTTATTTCACTTGGTGTAACCTTCATTTCTTCCTTTACGTGGTTGCCGAACTGAATGAGTTCTCTGAGTATCCTGATCACCGGTGTTTTGAACTCTGCATCTGATAGGTTGGCTATCTCCATTTCATTTAGTTCTTTTTCTGAGGCTTTGCTCTGTTTTTTCATTTGGGCCATATTTCTTTGCCTCCTGAATTGGGCAGCCTCCATATACTTGTTTCTGTATATTAGATAGAGCTGCGTTTACTATTGTCTTAGTAAAAGCACACTACTGTTGTCTTAGTAGTGTGCTCTATATAGTAAAGGCACCTATAATTATTGTGTGCAGAGCCTCAGGTAATTGCCAGTCGGGCCACCTGCTTCAGAGCCGCTACATGACTTCCGGAAATTGGCCAGGCAATTGCCTCATTTCCCGTCACCGTCCCCACTTCCCATATGTGACTGGCACCCTTCCAGCTGTTGCCCTGGTGGTGAACTCGAGAGTAGGTGGGTTTGTGCACATTCAGAGTCCCTTTAAGCCCAAGCCAAGTCTTCTGAAAATCTGGCATTGTCTTTCACTGCCCCATCCCCACTGGCTGGAACCCTGGGCTGTGCTGTCTAACCTGGGGCAAGGATTACTTGCTCCCAAGGTGTCCCTCCCAATTTTTATGCTCCGTATGTGAATGTGGGATCATCTGTTCTGTCGCTGCCTCTCAGCATCATATTGTGTGTCTGTGCTTTTCTTCCCATCTCCACAGCTCCACCCTTTCTACCCATCTGGATGAATGTGGCTTCTATAAACCTTGTTTGTTGGAGTTCCATACAGCTAGATTTTCTGACGGTTCTAGGTGTTATTTGAGATCTGGTTTAATTCTTACGGTTGCACAGGAGGTGAGGCATGTGCACCTACGCCTCCATCTTGACTGGAAGTTGCCAAAATCTGAGGTTCTTAAACAGTCTATAATATAATTCAAAATTCTTCCATAAATTAAAATTAAAACTAGGAATTCACAATACTAAATAAATGAATTTATTTTTTGTTAAGTAACAGCATCTCTGGAATATTAAAAAATATGTTCAGAGGAGAGCAAAAAGGGGATGGATGTAATACAACAACAATAAAATTAAAAATATATATGTTCAGATAACCTTATAAACTAAGGTTTTCAATTTAATTTTACTGTCTTTGCCTTCAAATTCATATAGAAAATGACACTATGGTAAGAAAAGTAAACTCTGTCTGGACTTTCAGTGGGTGCCATACAAGTCAGATGTGTTAGATGAGTGGTGTCCCTTCACCAATATACTCCTCAACCTAGATGTCCTTATGGGGACAAGCATATGAGTCAGGGAATGTGTCTGATGCTATTGACTATGAAGGCAGTCAAAGGAAGAAGAGTCCTGATGATATTGGTTTCACGCTCCTCTCTGTACTGGCCGCACCTGGCCAGGCCATCACTACAACCCAGCCAAGAGATCAATAACCGGCTAACTCTTTTAAGATTTCTATTCCAGTACCAGTCTTGCTGATAGTAGGTGCATGACTTCGGGCCACTCACTTAATAGTGTATGCTTCAATCTACTTGCCTAGCTTTTTCTTAGAGTAATTGTGAGGATAAATGTGAAAATGCCTTTGAATTTTGAAAATGTGTTAAAAATACAAGTACTCTCCAAAGGCAGCCTCTTCTAACCTATTCAGTCTCATTTCCTGTATCTATAATGTGTCCCTGGTTCTAGGTGATTTAGTCTCTTCACTGAGCCATAGATGAATCAGTCTTTTGTTTGTTTCCTATTAGCAGTATGGCGCAATGCATATGAGTACGGGCTTTGTCCAGTCCTGAGTTTATATCCTAGCTTAGTCACTTACAAATTGAATGTCCCTAGTTTATTTAATCTGAGCCTCAGGTTATGTGTAAAATGGGGATAAAGCATCAACTTCGCAGAGTTGATATAAGTTTTCTTTTCCTCTATCCCTAACTTTTATCTCTTTGATCTATTTTGTCCCCTCCTTCAACATCAGCCTCAGGTCTCACCCTTTTCCATTACAGTTTCTCCAGTCACTTCAGTCCCCCTTGACTTCTTTCTGTCCTAGCAAAGTACCCCTTAAATTTAGATAGTGCCCTAATGTTTTCACGCCTTTATGGAGATAAGCATACGAGGCAGGGAAGGTGACTCGTGGTGTTGACTGTTCTGTTTTATTGTCCTATTATTCATAGGACAATAGTCCTATGAAGCAGGCAGAGTAGAAATTATGACAGCCATTTTACAGGTGAGGAAACTGAAAATTCAGAAAACTGAGAACCTAAATGAGCCACCATCACTCAAAATTAGAATTCTGGGTTTCCAATTCTGCATCAATGCTTCCTTCTCACCGTATTATGCTCAATAATTATTACACATAAAGTCAGCAGTCCATACTTAGGAATAGTTGCTAAAGTTCCTGGTGTTTTAGTTTTACCACTCCATCAACATGTACAAAAGGAGGAAGGAAATTGTGTCATAGAGTAAACTGAATCTCCCCTAATAATTTATACAATGTAGAACCTCAACAAATAGTCAATAAATGCATATTAACTGACCCATCAAAATCCTACCATTTGTATACCTTAGCCATTCCTATCTTTTTTTTTTTTTTTAAAGATTTTTTATTTCATTATTTCTAGAAAGAGGGAAAGGGAGAGAGGCACAGAGAGAGAGAGACATCAATGTATGGTTGCCTTTCACCTGCCTCCAGCCACAGATCTGACTGGAGACCTGATTTGCAACCTTGTTATGTGCCCTGGCTGGGGAATTGAACCCATGCCGTGACCCCTGGGTTCACAGGCCAGCGCCTTACCCACTGTGCTACCAGCCAGGGCCATTCCTATCTTTCAGAGGTTTATTCTTTCTCAAAAAAATACAAAACACTTTTCAGTACTCTTTAACATTCACTTTTTTTTTTTTTTTTTTTTAAAGATTTTATGTGTTATTTTTAGAGAGAGGGAAGGGGAGAGAGATGTCAATGTATGGTAGCCTTTCACCTGCCTCCAGCTATTGACCTGGCTTGCAACCTGGTTATTGTGTCCTGGCTAGGAATTGAACCAGCAACCTTTGGGTTCACAGACTGGCACCTTGTCCACTGTGCCACCAGTCAGGACCACATCCACTTATCTTTTACCTCCTCTTCCCTGTGACCTGGGTTCCAAACTTCAACTGTGGGAATGACATTTGGAAATGTACTAGAAAGGGATCCATAAATTGAGGCTCTTGATTCTTTTTAGAATTTATTTTCTCTGTTACTAATAGAGAAATGAAGACATCTGTTTTGTTACTTTAAGGAAATGTTTACATTTTGAGGTCTTTGTAAAACTGTAATTATTGCAGAAATGTATCACCTTATTAGAATTAGCAAATATATCTAGGATTCTAGTAATAATTTCCCGTTTAATTTAAACTTTCTAGAATATCACCTTTCAAAATTTAGAAAAACACCCAAATTTCCCTCAGGGTGACTAGATAAACAAAATGTACTGTATCCATACAATGGAATATTACTCAGCAATAAAAGGGAATGAAGTATGGACAAGCAACAATATGTATGAATTGCAACAATATTACAATGAGTTAAAAAGTACACAAACAAAGACTACTTACGATTTCATTTAGATGAAATTTTAGGAAACTCAAACTACTCTATAGTGGCAATTGTTGCCTGGGATTGAAGTAGGGGTCAGGGAGTAGGAAGGTTAGAAAGGAATACAAGGAAACTTGGGGATATGATGTGAATTTCATTATCTTGATTATGGTGATAGTTTCATGGGTATATATGTATACCAAAACTAACCAAATTGGACAATTTATGTGCTATTTATTGTATCGAGTATACTTCATTAAAGCTGTTTAAAAATATAATGTGCATATGAATTACCTGGGGATCTTATAAAATACATACATGTTCCGAGCTAGGTTCCTGAGCCAGGTTCTCAGGCTAGGGCCTGAGATTTTCCTTCTCACACAATTCCCAGGTAGTCATGGAGCTGCTGCTTTGTGGACTATATTTTTGAGTAGCAAGGCTCTCTATGACCTAATTTTACATTATGTATGTTCTCATGTTGCAGTATATGGTACACATTTTTCTGTTCTAAAAGCTGTTAGGAAAATCAGTAAAAGACTTACATTGGCAGGAAACCACATGTAGGAACCCTCTTCAGGATATATGAACAATCCATATTCTCTCTTGGTCATCTCTTCAAATATACAGTGGAAGAACTCGAACTTGACTCCTCTACCCGCAACATAATCCAGTTCTTTAATGAATTGAATCTGAGGAAAGAAAATATCCCCAGGATTAAAACAGAATGCCTTGACCTTTATGGGCAAATTTCAAACTTCCTGCAATCATCAGAATTCCCAGAATCCCACACCCCACACCCCACTGCAATCCGTTCTCCCTCATTTTGCTACTGAGCAGCAGATTCCCATGAACCTATGTACTGTTAAATTATTGTAAACTGAATGCATGGATCCTTTATACTGCCATATGAATCAGTGAAGGGGGTTCTAGCAAGACTTAGCATTCACCAATTATGGTGACCAGCATCTTCAACCTGATTTTGATGTGTTTCAATCCCCTGGGCCACTAAATCCCCTGATAGTTTTATCTTGTCTGCATCCCATCATTCAGACTCTACAGCCCTGGCTCCAATCAGCAACTATTTGATTTCTCCCACCTTTTCTTCATTAGTACTTCTGATAATAGCTCTTTGAAGGAACCATCACACCTGACTACCTATATCCCTTTGTGTAGGAAATTAACAGGAACTAGTCCCTCTTTTTTTAAAATATTTTATTTCATTATTTTCAGAAAGAGGGGAAGGGAGAGAGGCAGAGAGGGAGAGAATCAATGTATGGTTGCGTTTCACCTGCCCCCAGCCACAGACCTGACTGAAGACCTGGTCTGCAACGTGGTTATGTGCCCTGGCTAGGGAACCGAACCTGCGACCTTTGGGTTCGCAGGCGCCTTATCCACTGTGCTACCAGCCAGGGCTAGTCCCTCTTTTTTTAAAGTCTACTCCCTTTCCTGGCTAATTTCTTTTTATCTTTTTTTTTTTTTAAGATTTTATTTATTTTAGAGAGAGGGGAAGGGAAAGAGGAAGGGAGGGAGAGAAACAACAACACATGGTCACCTCTCTTATGCCCCCAACTGGAGACCTGGCCTATAACCCAGGCGTGTGCCCTGACTGGAAGTTGAACCAGTGACCCTTTGGTTCACAGGCCAGTGCTCAATCCACTTAGTCACACCAATCAGGACTTTTTAATATTAGCATCACTAAGCTTGACTAAGAGTTCCCTTTTTGCCTGGAAGATCTTATCCACTTTGATCCATTGATTACTTGGTCACAGACTATCATCTCCAAGGCCTGCCTCACATTACATCTGGATTTCCCAATAACAAATTAAGCTTACTTCCAATTTTCTTATACTTGCTCCTGTATTCTAGCAAGTCTGCCTTCACTCTGGTCAGGACCCAATCACAATGGGCTTTGACAGACAACCTTGCCCTGTTAAGAGTCTGTATTTTGACTGGTCTGTCTTCTTGTTTGCCATCTCCTGTAGGCAGGATCATTTTCTATTCATTTTCTCATAATCAAGGTTTAAAGGAAAGTAGGTACAGAGGGGACATACAACTAGAAACTCTGGCTTATGAAAGAGTTTCTTTGTTTCTCTTGGGACAGTGGAGTCCCATGCTAGGAAATATCCCTCTCCTCTAAGTACTGCTTTCTTCTGAGAACCTAGCTCTTCCCCTCATGGCTGATATAAGGAAAATCCACTTGCTTCTGAATAGACTCCAGCTCTAATTATTTACATAGTTAGTCATTATTTTATGGCTTCAATACGGCAAATAATATGTGGTACCATAAAAAATTCCTACAGTTGCCCACAAAAGACGAAGTGAAAGGATGGCTAGTCAGAACCAATGTAGCAGTAGAAGGTCTGTAAGTAAATCTTGAGCCAAAATGCAGCAAAAATATGTTCCACCTGCTATTTGTTGATTGTATTCACTGCCCCAATATTTTATCCCTTCTTGACCCATGTCTTTTGCATGTGACCTTGCAGTTCTTCCCATTAAAGAGGCTGAGTATATTTCAGCAGCCCTCGATACAGATTTAGCCATGTGACTTGCTTTGACTAAAGCAATGTTTGTATGACTGCTTATATCTTGTACCTCTGGCATTGTTGAGAAGGAAATGCTTGTTGGTCCCAGGAAGAAAATTAAAAAGAGAAGAAGCAGAGCCAGACTGTCCCAGCCAGGCCTAGCCTAGATTAGCCAATCCCTAGCCAACTCCCAAATGTGTAAACACGTGCATACAAAATGTAAAGCTACCCAGATGATTTCAACCTAGGTCAGCAAATCCTTAACTGAACTCAAGGTAAAATGAATTATTGTTATTTTAAAGTCATTAAGCTTTGGGATGGTTCATTATACATTTTTCTAGCCATATTAGTTAACTCTTTCTTTGCTACATTATAAAAATGTTTCCTTCCCACGTTAGTAAAAATGTCCAATGAGACTTTTTACTTTACCACTAATTCTTTCCGGAGGTCAATGTCTTCAGCTTGATTTAACTGACGTAGAGCATCTTCAATTAGGTGATTTCGTCTGACTGTAAGTGAAAATATGCTTGATGGGATCATTTGGTTGATATCTTTTAACTCCTGGAAAAAAGAAATATTTTAGGAATCCTCATAAGGATATTAGGAAGTATTTGATATTTCAAATAAGCTGATTTTGTCTAACATACATTAGTGCCTATTGCTATATATACTCATATTGTGATTATTTAAGGAAAAGCATCATATATACACTATGGAAGGATAAAAAGATGGAAGAATTTGTGAAACTATGGTACCTAGTAACTGTATACATCATAGATGTATAGTCAAGTCGGTAAAAGCTATCTCAGGTAATTTTATAGTAAACATGATCCTTAAAGGCATTAGTGGTGTTCAACATTTACCCACCAGTCTTAAGCACAATAATCCTCAAGAATATATGGGCAGCTCACTGGGGACAATGTTAGATGTGGGAAAAAGACTAGAGGAAAGGCTTACTCAGAAAAGATTCACTTTCTCCTTCAAATAACTATGATCCACCTACTGAATGTGCATGGAAACTCCCTAAAAATATGTGTCTGATGGCCTCATTTTTTACCTAGCCTTGTTCTCTGTCACTCTGCATACTACTTCATTAAGCTTTCTGAATTCTCAACAAGTCCTTACCATTTTAGTCCCCTGATCTTGTTTCTGCTGAACTCTCTTTTACTGTCCTTGCTTTGACCTTTAATGCTCTGCTATGTCACAAGAACAGTAAAGGGGTATTTAGGATTCATAAATCAGTGCCATCATAGTGACAGCAAAATAGGTGGGTAACACTATCTTATTCCAGGTTTCCAGGCTGGGTGTGGTTGCCCATACCACTACACTATATAAGCATCTCAAAGAAGTGTGCATGTGGCTCTGTGCTCTCAAAACCCCTGTCCCAGACCTCTGCCATCATCCTTTACTGAGAAATTACGTGTGATTACACTAGATTCTTCTGGCTTTTCCCTAAGATGTTTCTTGTAAAGAAGTTCCACATTTGTAGGGAGATAGAACAAGTGCCATTTCTAATACTTCCTGGTGGCGGGTCATCTCCTGTGGCCTAGTAATCTGCAGCTCTGGGACACTTCAGCAGGCCTGACTGATAAGCAGTATGCTCTGTGGCTCTGAGTGACAGGGAGTGGCCAGCAATATCCTGTGCTGATTATAGTAGGGAGAACTGTATGTATTCTGCTGTAGGCCCAGCCTTCTCTCACCTAAGAATTGATTGGACTTGAAACTGGTATATCTTATTTTCTAGTTTCTCCACTCCCAGTGTCCATGTATTGGTTTCCCATTTCTACATTCATGCATTTGATATCAAAATCTAGTTTGGAGCTTACAGTTTTGACTATGTCCATCATCTGTCCTCTGGAGGACAGGATTCTTGAGTCTGCTTACTGACTTCACCCATGACAACTACAACTTAAAGAGTTTTCTTGTCCTCAGACATTTCCTAATCCTTCATGACATGTAACCTGCCTGGGTCCACTCTCCACTTGTCCCTCACTAATAGAATAGACAAGTTATACAGAAAATTGCTATAGAACAAAATAACATAGAGGAAGATTTGCTTAAAGGTAACTTAAGGGGAAGTTAGGTTTGGGAAGGAAAGATTTACTGTATCTTTAATCATTACCAGGACTGTAAAAGAAAAAAATAAAGAGATGGCTGGGAAACAGAAGAGATGACCAAGTCAAATCTGTTGACAGACACTAATAACTAGAGGGAGAGTCTTTACCCATGGAATTCTTTTAGTAGGATGTACCTTGTTCCTCTAGGTTTATTACAAATAAATGTGACATTTACCAATTTATTAATCATGGCTCATTGGAAAATGTCTCATAAGTTCTATAATTAATAGGGTGTAAAAAGGAAAAGTTTTATTACTGAAATAACTGCTTTTATGCATGTGATATCATAGACTTCTCCATGCTTCACTTAGATCACGGACGTCAAACTCATTTTCACCAGGGGGCCACACCAGCCTTGAAGTTGCCTTCAAAGGGCCAAATATAATTTTAGGGCTGTATAAATGTAACTACTCCTTAACAGTTAAGCAAGCCGGGTAGAAACAAGGTGCTGGGCCAAAGGTGCAGGGCTGGATAAAGCATGGAGGGCCGGATTTGGCCTGTGGGCCTTGTGTTTGCCACCTTTGATTTAGATGGTCCATATGCTTTGAATTATTAGCGAAACTACTGGGTATGTTTCTGATTCCTGTTTGTCTTTAAAGTGTAAACATCATAGAAAACAGATACAAACCTTTCCTGAGGAATGGGCTAGAAAACAAGCCTTTGCAATAAAAAAATGTTTAAAAAATTTTTAACATAATGTCTGGGCACAGGGTAAGCATAAGTGAGAAATAAAGCTGATGGTGATAAGAGACAAAATAGCATGTAAGACTTCTGGGCAAGATTGAGGTGTATGTACACATGCTGCATCTCCCTTCATAACTAAGAAGGAATTAGATTACCTCAAAACTGGAGACAACCAGAAGTTCCAGAAATTTGAGCTGCATGGAAGTCCAATAACAAAGAAGAAATACTCATCCAGACAGGTAGGAGGAGCGAAACCAGGACAAAGAGGACACCGTGTGGCAGTGGCAATGGCTGGCCGGTGGAAAGTGTAGTCGTATATTTTAAAAAGTTGGGAGGGACACCTGGGGAGTGTTCCCTACACCAGACCATGTTGACAGTTCATAGTTTCAGCACTGGGTAAAATAAAGCCTCATTGCTTCTGACTGTGAAAACCAGTGGGGTTTGGGGTGGAGGAAGAAACTGCCTATCTTTCAGCAGTCAGCTTATTTAGAGGGCCTTCACAGTACTAGAACATCTGCAGACCCACCCACTCTGAGAACATGGCCAGGGCAACATCTAGAGAGGCGCCAGTACCATACAGGAAGCAGGAGAAGTACCTGGAAAAAGGAGTGAGTGTGGAGCAAGGGCACTGTTCCTTCTCAGATGTTTCCCCAACATCTTGTGTCTCAATGTGGTGAAATGGGTCGCCCTACATTGACGAATACTTAAGGCTCCACCCATTACAATGTAATAGGCAAACACAGGAGCCTGTCCAGTTGAGGAGATAGAAAAGTGTGGTCCAGGAGAGGGAACAGCTCAAGGTTTCAATGGGAGAACTAAACAATGAGGAGAGAGCCAACCTCACAGACACAGTGTTCAAAACACTGGTGATAAAGATACAGACTTGATATACATGCTTGGGTATAGCAAATGCAGAAGGAAATAAGTGAAGGCTATGCGAAGTGAAACGAAGGAAAATCCACATGAAACTAATAGTGAAGGGAAGGAAACCAGGGTTCAAATCAATGACTTGGAACATAAGGAAGAAATAAATAGTCCACCAGTACAGAAGGAAACAGAAATTGAAAAAAATGAGGAGAGGCTTAGGAACCTCTGGGACAACTTTAAATGTGCCAACATCTGAATCATAAGGGTGCCAGAGTGAAAAGGGGAAGAGCAAGAAAATTGAAAACTTGTGTGAAAAAATACTGAAGGGAAACTTCCTAAATTTGGTGAAGGAAATAGACATACAAGTCCAGGAAGCACAGAGTCCTGAACTAGCTAGACCCAAAGAAGACCACACCAAGACACATAATAATGAAAATGCCAAAGGTTAAAGATAAAGAAAGCCTAAAAAGCAGAAAAAAGAAAAGAGTTACCTACAAAGGAGTTCCCATAAGACTAACAGCTGACTTCTCAAAAGAAACTTTACAGGCAAGAAGGGACTGACAAGAAGTATTCAAAGTGATGAAAAACAAAGACCTACAACCAAGATTACTCTACCTAGCAAAGCTATCGTTCAGAATGGAAAGGCAGATAAAGTGCTTTCCAGATAAGGTGAAGCTAAAGGAGTTTATCATCATCAAACCCGTATTATATGGAATGTTAAAGGGACTTATTTAACAAAAAGAGGATAAAAACTATGAACATTTAAATGACAACAAACTCACAACTATCAACAACAGAACATAAACAAACAAAAAAATAAAAACAAACTAAGCAAACAACCAGAATAGGAACAGAATCATAAGTTTGGGGATCATTCGAAGGGTTATCAGCTGGTTGGGGGAAGGGTGGGGAAATGGTACAGAGATTAAGAAACATAATTAGTAGGTACAAAATAGAAGGAAGTTCAGAATAATATAGGAAAGGCCGAAACCAAATAACTTATATGCATGACCCATGGACATGAACTAAGAGGGATGGGATTGCTGAAAGGGGAGTACTAGGTGGAGGGGAGCAAAGGGGAAAGAAATTAGGGCAACTGTAACAGCATAGTCAATAAAATATACTTAAAAAAGAGACAAAATAGCATGCAAGTGTTATGTGGGAATAAGACAACTCAGAAAAAGAACAGAAGGGAGAGAGTAAATGGAAAACAGAATAAACTCCTGGGAATTAAAAAATATCACTTGGGCTTATAAATTAAGCTCCAAGACTCATAAGCAGATAACCAAAGACCAACAACTAAGCACATAGCATAGTCACTAAAACTGGATAGAGCAAAGAGCAGTTACTTGATCATTTCAGTATTGCTCATAGTAGGAAAACAATGGTTATTTTCTAAATAAAGTGAGGACTCGGGCATTACAATAATGGGAAATATAAATTAAAATTAAATGAAATATCACGGCTAATCCATTGAACAGGAAAAGATCACAAAGCTTTGGTAACACTTCATTGGTGAGAGTGTAAAAGAGACATTTCATACATTGCTGGCAGTAACATAAATTGGTACAACCTCTATGCACAGAACATATAATACTTAAAAGAAAAAGGATCAAGCATCATTCTATCTTCCGATAAAAATTATTTTTCAGGGTAGCCAAACATCCCTGATTGATGAAGAAAAGTTCTATACAGGATTCTGTTCATAACTTTGGAAGAAATGATAATAGAAATATTGCTATTTTGCAAACTTCAACCAAAACAATGGATAGAATTATTAAATAAAAGGTTGATGGGAAACATTACAATGGAAAAATCGTGTGGTCACCAACTGAACCCACCGATGAATCTCAGCATTAATGAGAGTGAAACAACCAGAAATAATGCACTAAAGCATGGCGAGGTGAAAAGAAAGTGGGCCTGGGATTTGTTCCAAAATAATTCAGCAAAAATACTAACAACTACAAAAACTACAATAATAAATGGAAGTGTGGCAAAAGGTTGATGACTGCTAAAACTTTGCGACGGGGTTCATTAAACCATTATCTCTATTTTGTGTATGTTTGAAATTTTACATAATAAAAAAGGTAAGGCATACATACCTCTTGTTTAATTTCGGAATCAGCTTGCCATAAGTTAATTTTGGATAGTAAATCAAAGATAAATGGAAATTTACTGAGAATAATGTGAGTGCAGTTTTCTGCAGGTATCTAAAAAACAAATAACAGTTTTGAAAATTAAAAGAAGAGAAAATCTTCACTCCTTTACCTCATCACTTTGAATTATTTTCCTTTATACTTTTTGGAATGTTTTTAAGACTCCAAATTACTTAGAAATAAAATTTTTAAAAAATTATTTGTTTTGTGAGTGAAAGATGTCTAAGTGTTCACTGATCATCTAATTAAGGTAATTTTGCATTGCAATAGGATATTTGCAAATACTGATTTATCAAAGATACATACATTGCTACTAATATGTCCCCCTTAGAGTATGATAATAGTCAGAAGTAAAAATGTTACTCTTACCGATTTCCATATTTTATAGTTTTTATATTCGCTGACCCATGTGGAGAGTTCCTTTATTTTGAAAGTATTTTCTGGCAGTAGATGGTTAGCTATGTTTACCTTAAAGAGAGTATGACCTGTGAATATTATTTTCTATCCACAAATGATTTAATCTATTATATAGATGGCTATGATATAGGTAATCTGAATAAAGCTCAATAAACTCAACACGTTTTTATCAATAATAAAATAGTTCTATAAAAATTTTTTTATCTATAATTTCTCCAATTTTACAATATTGAGAAAGATGTAAGATGTTGGCAGTGGAGATAGTAAAACAATTCTTAGGGCACAGGTTTATTGGATATAGTTTCTAGATCTCAAGAATAAAAGCACTATAAAAATCCAAGGTACTTTTGACAGATTCAACCCTTTTCCATTAATTGATGAATATGAACTTAGTACACACTATTTGCCAGGTGTAGGACAAAACAAGCTAAAATTGTCCGGCTTACACATAGCTTAGTGTGTCATATAATAGCAAATTCTTCAATCCAGATAGTAAATATTTTGAGATTTGGGACCATACAGTTTTTGGTGCAACTATTCAACCCTGCCATTTTGTAACACAAAATAGTCATAGACAACATGTAAACAAGTGAGTGTGGACATGTTTTCATAAGTTGCCCATGTGTGTAAACTGTCAGCTTGTTAAAAGAACAAGTAATCAGGCATCTAGGATTCAATTTCCCATTGGAGAAGTATGAGTTTCAAGAAGGCCTCTTGGAGCAAGTTGGAAAATCAGTAATCTAAATAAATCTCCATCAAAGTAAATGAATTCAAAAAAAGACAGAAGGCAGGAAATAAAGAATCTAAGAACATAAACTAAGGAGAGAAAAATCAGATGTCCAGGAGAAAGGATCAATAAATAAAATGGGGGTTCTTGGGTACTTGAAGAAGTGAGGTGGGGGGCCACTCTGTAAAGAACATGACTTTCTGACCTTTTTGCTGTACATCTAAAACTAATACAGAATAATACTGAATGTAAGCTGTAAATGAAAAAACTATAAATAAAAAAAATTTAAACATTGGTTCTTAAAAAATAACACCAAAAACTCCATCTTCATGGTAAGACTAATCCAGGAAGAAGTAAAAAGCAAATAACCAATATTAGAAATGAAAATTACACATCACAGAGAGAAGTCCATTATGAAACATCTTAAATCCTCATAAAGTTTTCTCACTTTTAAAGTCCCCAATTATTTTATACCAAACCTTTCTCTTTTATATATTACTTAAAAAATATTTGACTCCACTTGATTCATATTTGTCTTGTTAAGACTGCAATTGGTTATTCACAATGGCATCAAAACAAATGAAATGCTTAGAAATCAGTGTAACTGAGGAAGTGAAAGATCAGTAACTGAAAACTGTAGAACTTTGATAAATGAACTTGGAAAAAACCCAAAGAAAATGGAAAGATATCTTGTGTTCATGGGTTAGAAATATTAATATTGTTTATAGGTCCTTACTACATAAAGTAATCTATAGATTCAATGTAATTCCTCTCAAAATTCCAATGACACTTTTCACATAAGTAGGGAAAAAATCCTAAAATTTGTATGAACCACACACACACACACACACACACACACCAAACAAACAAAAAACTGAATAGTCAAAGCAATCCTGAGAAAGATGAACTAAGCTGGAGATATCATGCCTCTTGATTTATAACCATACTACAAAGCTGTAGTAAAAAAAAAAAAAAAAGTATGGTACTAGCATAAAAGTAGACACATGGACAACAGAAGACCATCAAGAGGCCAAAAATAAATACATATTTTAAAAACATATTTAGTTTTTAGAGAGAGGGTAAAGGAGAGATAAAGAGAGAGACAAAAATATTGATGAAAGCCCTGGCTGGTGGCATAGTGGATAAGGTACCAGCCTGGGAACCCAAAGGTCATTGGTTCAATTCCCAGCCAGGGCACATAACCAGGTTGCAAGCCAGGTCTCTAGCCAGGTCAGTAGCTGGAGGCAGGTGAAAGGCAACCACACATAGATGTCTCTCTTCCTTTCTAAAAATAATAAATAAAATCTTTTAAACAATTGATGAGCCATCTGTATGTACCTGAACCAGAGACTGAATCCGCAGCTCAGGCATGTGCCCTGACCAGAATCAAACTAGCAACCTTTCACTTTGCAGAAAAATACCCAACCCACTGAGCTACACAAGCCAGGGCTAAATCCTTGCTTATTGAACAAGGGAGTCAAGAGTTCTTAATAGGGAAAGGAGAGTCACTTCAAGAAATGCAGCTGGGACAACTAGGTAACCATATGCATAAGAATCAAATTAGACCCCTATCTTATAGAAAATAATAACTCAAAATGGATTAAACATTCAAACATAAGACCTAAAACCATAAAACTCCTAGAAAAAGATGTGGGGAAAAGGTCCTTGGCAATGACTTTTTGTTTTTGTTTTTCCTTCTTATTGAATTTATTGGGGTGACATTGGTTAACAAAACTGTACAAGTTTCAGGTGCACAATTCTGGAACATCATCTGTACATGGTACTGTGTGTTTATCACCAGAAGTCAAGTCTCCGTCCATTACTATTTGTCCTCTCTGTACCCTCTGCTACTTCCCTTCACTCCCCCAATGACTACACTGTTGTCTGTGTCCATGAGTTTTTGTTCATTAGATTCCACATATGAGTGAAATCGTATGGTACTCGTCTTTCTCTAGCATACTTCACTTAGCATAATGCAGTCCAGGTCTATCCATGCTTTTGGAAAGGGTAAGATTTCCTTCTTTATTATGGCTTAGTAGCATTCCATTATGTAAATGTACCATGGCATTTTTTATGTATTCATCTACTGATAAGACACTTGAGCTGCTTCTAAATCTTGACTATTGTAATTAAGCAATGAACATAGGGGTTGCATACATGCCTTCAAATTAGTGTTTCAGATTTCTTTGGATATATTCCCAGAAGTGGAATCCCTGAATCATAAGGCAGTTCCATTTTTAATTTGAGGTAAATCCATATTGCTTCCCACAGTAGCTGTTCAAATCTGCATTTCCACAAACAGTGCACAGGGGTTCCCTTTTTCTCCAAATCCTTGTCTAACTTGTTTGTTGATTTATTGATTACAGCCGTTTTGACAGGTATGAGACGATATTTGATTGCAGTTTTGCATTTCTCTGATGGTTTGTGATGTTGACTTTTCATGTTTATTGGCCATCTGTATGTCTCCTTTGGAAAAGCATCCATTCAGGTCTCTTGCTCATTTTTAAATTGGATTATTTTATTTTCATGTTCAGTTTTGAAAGTTCTTTATAAATTTTGGGTATTAATCCATTTTTAGATATATTGATGAATATGTTCTTCCATTCAGTGGGTTGTCTGTATTTTGTTGAAGGTTTTTTTTCTTTTTTCTGTGCAAAAAATGTTTGTTTGTAGCCCCACTTGTTAATTTTTTCTTTTGTTTCCCTTGCTTGAGGAGATATATCAGATAAAATACTGCTATGAGCAATGCCTGAGATTTTACTGCCTATGTAATCTAGAGTTTTTATAGTTTGGAGTCTAACATTTGAGTCTTTATTCCATTTTGAATTTATTCTTGTGTGTGGCATAAGAGGATGATTTAGTTTTATTTTCTGCATAGACCTGTCCAATCTTACCAACACTATTTATTGAATAAACTATCTTTAGCCCATTGTCCATGCTTGCTTCCTCTGTCAAATATTGACTGTAAAGGCATGAGTTTATTTCTGGGCTGTTCCATTGATCTATGTCTAATTTTTATTCCAGTACCATGTTGTTTTGATTACTATAGCCTAGTTTTAATTTAGGTAGCATAATTCCTCCAACTTTGTTCTTCTTTCTCAAAATAGCTACTGTTATTCAGGGTCTTTGTACTTTGATAGGAAAATCTATAGATTGCTTTTGGGAGTATGGACATTTTAATGAAGTTAATTCTTCCTATCCATGAACATGATATATGCTTCCACTTATTTGTATCTTCAATTTCTCTCTTCAGTGTCTTATATTTTTCCAAGTACAACTCTTTTACATCCTCTGTTACATTTATTCCTAGGTATTTAATTTTTTTAAAAAGATTTTATTTATTATTTCCAGAGAGAGGGGAAGGGAGGGAGGCAGAGAAGGAAAGAGACATCAACGTATGGTTGCCTTTCACCTGCCTCCAACTACGGGCCTGGCTTGCAACCTGGTTATGTGCCCTGGCTGGGATTGAACCAGCAACCTTTGGGCTTGCAGGCCAGGAGCCTATCCCTTTGGGTTTGCAGGGCTATTCTTGGCTGGTGGCTCAGTGGATAGCAATTGTGAATGGGATTGTTTTCTTAGTTTCCATTTTTTTTTTTTTTTTTTTAAGATTTTTTGTTTTTTTATTTCATCATCTTTAGAAAGAGGGGAAGGGAGAGAGGTAGAGAGGGAGAGAGTTATCAATGTATGGTTGCGTTTCACCTGCCTCCAGCCACAGACCTGACTAGAGACCTGGTTTGCAACCTTGTTATGTGCCCTGGCTGGGGAATCGAACCTGCGACTTTTGGGTTCGCAGGCCGGTGCCTTAACCACTGTGCTACCAGCCAGGGCTTTAGTTTCCATTTTTGATAGTTTATTTTTTGATGTATAAAAATGCAACTGATTTCTAGATACTTATTTTGTACTCTGCAACCTTACTGAGTTTATGTATCAGTTCCAGTAGTTTTGTTGTGTGTGAATTCTTTAGGGTTCTCTAAATACAGTATCATGCCATCTGCAAATAATGATAGTCTTACTTCTTTCCCAATTTGAATTACTTTTATTTCTTCTTCTGGTCTGATTGCTGCGGCTAGAACTTCAAGTACTAAGTTGAATGAGGGTGAAAGTGGACATCCCTGTCTTGTTCACAATCTTAAGGGAAACACTTTTTGTTTTATTCCATTGAGTATAATGTTGGTTGTGGGTTTGTCATACATGACCTTTATTTTGTTGATGTATGGTACCTCTGTTCCTACTTTGCTGAGAGTTTTTATCATAAATGGGTAGTGGATTTTATTGAATTTTTTTTCTATATTATATGGTCATGTGGTTTTTATCCTTCATTTTGTTTATGTGGTGTATCATGTTTATTGATTTGTGGATATTGTACTAACCTTTCATTCCCAGAATAAATCCCATTTGATCATGACGTGTGGTATTTTTAATGTATTTCTGGATTTGGTTTGCTAATATTTTGTTGAGAATTTTAGCATCTATGTTCATCAGGGATATTGGCCTATAATTTTCTTTCTTTGTAGTGTCTTATCTGGTTTGGGAATTAGAATAATGCTGGCCTCGTAAAATGAGCTTATGTAAAATGAGTCTTTTGTCCTCTTCCATATTTTGGAATAGTTTGAGAGGGATAGGTATCATTTCTTCTTGGAATGTTTGTTAAAATTCAAGTGTGAATCTGTTTGTCCAAAACTTTTATTTGTTGTGAGTTTTTTGATTACTGCTTCAATTTCACTAGGTGTAATCTGTCTATTCGGAGTCTGTAATTCTTCCTGACTTAGTTTTGGAAGACTGTACATTTCTAGAAATTTATCCATCTCATCCAGACTGTCCAACTTGCTGGTATATAGTTGTTCACAATATTTTCTTAAAATCATTTTGTGTTTCTTTGGTGTTAGTTGTTATTTTCCTCTTTCATTTCTCATTTTAGTTATTTGGGTCCTTTCTCTTTTTTTTCCCTGATGAATTTGGTTAAAGGTTTGGCAATCTTGTTTACCTTTTCAAAGAACCAGCTCTTAATTTCATGGATCTTTTGTATTGTTTTCTTTTTTTAGCCTATTTCATTTATTTCTGCTCTGATCTTTATTATTTCCTTCCTTCCCTTCACTTTGATCTTTGTTTGTTGTTCTTTCTCCAGTTCCTTTAAGTATAAAGTTAGATTATTTGAGATTTTTCTTTTTTCTTGAGACATGCCTGTATGCTATGAATTTCCCTTTTAGGACTATTATCTCTGTGTCCCATAGATTTAGGGTTGTTGTAGTTCCATTTGCATTTGTTTCAAGGTATATTTTGATTCCTTGACCTCATTGTTAACCCATTCATTGTTTTGTAATATGTTATTTAGTTTCCATGTTTGTGTTTTCCTGTTTTTTTCTTGTGATTGATTTCGTTTCAAAGCATTATGGTTTGATATCATTTCCATCTTCTTAAATTTATTGAGACTTGTTTTGTGTTTTTAACATGTGGTCTACCCTAGCATATGTTCTTGTGAATTTGTAAAAAATGTATATTCTGCTGCTTTAAGTTGAACTTCTCTGAAGATATTAATTAAATACATCTAATCTAGTATGTTATTTAAGGCCATTGTCTTCTTGATTTTTATGTCTGCAAGATCTATCTATAGATATCAGTGGGCCATAAAATTCCCTACTATAACTGCATTATTGTCACTCTTTCCCTTTATATCCCATCAAGATTTGCCTTACATCTTTAGGTGCTCCTAAGTTGGGTGCATACCTGAGATAGATCATCTTGTTGGATTGCTTTTTACTGTTATGTAGTGTCCTTCTTTTTCTCTTACTATATTGTTTGTTTTAAAGTACATTTGTTCAGATATAAGTACTGCTTCCCCAGTCTTTATATTTTTTCATTTTCATTTGCATGAAAAAAATTTTTCTAGCCCTTTACTTGTAGTCTGTATGTATCTTTCATTCTGAGTTGGGTCTCTTATAGATAGCATATATATTCATCTTAATTTCTTATCTATTCAGCTACCCTATGTCTTTTGATTGGAGCATTTACATTAAAATGATTATAGGTATGTATTCATGGCCATTTTATTCTATTAATTATGTTCCTTCGTTTTTTCTACCTTCTCCTTCTTAAAGTAGGCCCTTTAACATTTCCTAAGATACTGATTTGGGGGCAACAAATTCCTTCTGCTCTTTCTCATCTGGGAAGCTCTTCAATTTTCTTCAATTTTAAATGATAACCTGCTAGATAAAGTAGTCTTGGTTGGAAGTCTTTACTTTCATCACTTTCAATATTTCATTCCAATTCCTTCTGGCCTGAAATGCTTATGTTAAGAAATCAGTGGACAGTCTTATTGTAGGTAACTAACTCCATTGTAGGTAACTATCTTTCTCTTGTGGCTTTTAAGATTTTCTCTTTGTCTTTTACCTTTGCCATTTTAAGTATGATGTGTCTTGTTGTGGGTCTCTTTTGGGCTTATATTGTTCGGGAGTTTCTGTGCTTTCTGAAATGTGTGTCTTTTTTTCCTTTCCACCAAGTTAGGGAAGTTATCAGTCATTATTTCTTCAAATAGGTTCTTGATCCCTTGTTCTCTCTCTCTTCTTCTGGTACCCCTGTGATGTGGATGTGGTTATATTTCATGTTGTCCCAAAGTCCCTTAAATTATCTTCATTTTAATTTTTTTCTGCTATAATTGGGTGCTTTATTGACCTTGTCTTCCAAATCACTAATTCAGTTCTCTGCCTCACCCAACCTACTCTTTGTTCCTTTTCAGTATATTCTTTTTTTTTTTTAATTTTATCGTTGTTGTATTACATCCATCCCCTTTTTGCTCCCCTCTGTCCCCCTCCCTACCCACCCATTCCCTCTTCAGTATATTCTTTATTTCTCATTGGCCCTTTAAAAAAAATGGTTTCTATGTCCTTTTTAATGCTGTTGAGTATACTTATAAACATTACTTTGAACTTTATATCTGAAAAAATTGCTTGATTCCATTTCGTTTAGCTTTTTATCTGGAGATTACTTTTTTTCTTTCACTTGCGGCCTGTTTCTTTTTCTCCCCATTTTGGTTGCCTCTTTGTACTTGTTTTTATGTATTAGATAAATCTGTGATTCCCAGTCTTTGTGGGGTGGCCTTATATAGTAGGTGTCCTGTGGATCCATTGCTACAGTCATCTTGATCACTTGAACTCGGTGCTCTAGGAACATCCCTTGTGTTGGTTCTGCAGGCTCTCCTGTTGTAATTGAATCTTGATTGCTGTTGGCCTGTTTGTGCATGGGACTGATACTCAGGCTTGTGTGAGCTCATCCTCAACCAGGGTGTGCAAGGTGCTGATCACATGAAGCGGAATTCACCTAAGCAGGGTTTGGTGCCTGCCGCGATCTCAGTTTGGATATTCTGCTTGTGAAGCTTGTTGGATCCTGCTCTGATGTTAAAGCTGGCCACTGCGTTTGTTGGTGCCGGGCTTCTTGGGAGGTACTCTGGTGCAGACCAATGAAATGCTGCCTGTGACTGGCCCTCAGCAACCAGTTTGGATCCACAGTGACACACAATTTGTAGTTGCCTCTGCTGGATGTGGGTGTGTGCAGGAACAACGGAGCTGCTCACCAAGGCAAGCCTTTACCAGCATCAAGCCTGAGGACAGGTCTGTCTGCCTCTGCCTGCCGGCTGCCTGTTAGGCTCAGTTACCCATCCATGGAGATTCTGATATTGTGCATGAGCCTGAAAGCTTGGCAATGAATTTTTGGATATGACATTAAGGCACATGCAACAAAAGAAAAACTAAAGAAATGAACTATATCAAACTAAAAAGCCTCTGCCCAGCAAAAGAAGCCGTCAACAAATGAAAAGGCAATCTATTGAATGGGAGAAAGTATTTGAAAATCCTATATCTGATAAGGAATAAATATCCAAAATATATACAGAACTCATACAACTGAGCAAAAAAAAAAAAAAAAAATATATATATATATATATATATATATATATGAGCAGAGGAACTGAATAGATATTTCTAGTCAGATGGCCAACAGTTACATGACAAGGTGCTCAACATCACTGATCATCAGGGAAATGCAAGTTGAACCACAAGGAGAGAGCACATCTCACAGATGTTAAAATGGCTATCACTAAAATGGCAAGAAATAACAAGTGTTGGTAAAGATGTGAAGAAAAAGGCACGTTTCCGTGCAGTGTTGGTGGGAATGTAAACTGATGCAGTCACTATGGAAACAGCGTGGAGTTTCTCAAAAAATTAAAAACAGAACTACCACATGATCCAGTAATCCACCTATAGGTATATAGCCAAAGAAAATTAAATCACTACCTCAAAGAGATATCTGCAACCCCATGTTTATTGCAGCCTTGTTTACAGGAGCCATAGAGAGTGACAGCCTAAGCATCAGTGGGTTGATGAATGGATAAAGAATATGTGATACGCACATACACCCCCCCCCCACACACACACTCACAATCAAACATTATTCAGCCATGAGAAATAAGGAAATCCTTACATTTGTGACAACATGGACAGGCCTCAAGGACATTAAGTGATGTGACATAGGTAGACAAACACAAATACTGTATAAATTCACTTACATGAGGAAGCTGAAAAGGCTGAACTAATAGAAACAAATTGGAATGATGGTTGTCAGGGGGTTTGGGGGTAAGAAAAATGGGGAGATATTGGTAAAAGTGTATATACTGTCAGTCATAAATGAATACATTCTGGGGATTAATGTACATTATAGTAATTCTAGTTAACTGCACTGTACTATATGTTTGAAAGTTGCTAAGAGAATTTTATCACCACAATAAAGAAATGGTAATTATGTAAGGTAAGAAAGGTGTTAGCTAAAGATATGATGGTAATCATTTTGTAATACATGTATGTATCAAATCAACACACTGCACAGCTTAAACTCACACAATGTCACATGTCAATTATATTTCAATAAAGCTGGAGAAGAGGAGAAATACATGACTTTAGAAATATCAGTATCACATTATACTTCTGAAAAGCACTTAACTCTTGTACATATTTTCTACTATTGAGATTGATATTTTGTGGTGAGATTTGCTTTGATTGCCACTTACAAATTTATATTTGTAAAAGCATCTTATTTAACTAATTTTTAAGTTAAACATTATCGACTTAATTATCTTGTTTTATCTAAAATGCTCTGGCTCCTCCCTACCCCCAACAATTATGACATTTATTAATAGCCTAACCTTAGGTTACTTCTAGATTATGCTGTGTACTATATTGAAAATGCTAAATCACTCTCATATTTGAGTACAGAGTGGGACAGAAGTAGTTTTACAGTTGTATGTGGAATAGTTTATTCTGGCTTTATTATTTATTAATTATTGTATTTTTCCACACAAACAACTGTAAGCATACTACTTTTGTATCACTCTGTATTTGTGCATCTAATATATTATGGAAATATGTAATGTATTTTTCAGAGTTGTGCAGTTTGCAAAACAAGTAAAATTCTGAATTATTAAGGGTTGAGTAACATTTTCTTTCCTTTGTAAAAAAATAAAATAAAACAAGATTCCAGTTGGCTGAAACCTAAGAGATTTTGATTTAGTAAAATGGTATATATATTCCTTTAGATGAACTCTTACCTTATACACTTCACGCATCATTTTGAGAAGAGTTTCAATGCAGTCAATCTGATCTGTTGCAGTCCAATCATAAAGTTGAGCAATGATGGTTGATTTAAGCATCTGGACCAATGTGTTGAGAGAAGATTCTTGCAAAAATTCCCACCACTGCTCTGAGGGGTGTAAAATCAGCCATGATAAATATATATTCCCCCATATCTCCCCCCGCCACAAAACTCCCTCATTTTCTATTGGGTCTTTAATATGAGAAATAGAAAATATTTCCATTTCTGATGGCATAGTCCATAAAATATGTTTTCTAAGGATATCAACCTGTACATTTATTACAGAAAAATTATTTTTCCATGATTAAGTATCATTAGAATTAAAAGCTCAAATTCAGGATTCTGAATAAATGTGTTGATGATTCATATTTATGCTTGATTGATTGCATAATTTTCAAACTGAAAATGCTATGGTTTATTTATAAAGTCTGAAGACATACATAGGTGAATACACATATACACATACATACACAAATCATGTCATCAAAGATATTTTCAATATGTAACACATAATATCTGTCTTCAGACTTTATGAACACCTGATATTTATGGATATTTTAAAATAATTTATGGATATATTTTATATTATATATTTATGGATATATTTTAAAATAATATCAAAAAATATTTTAGCCCTGGTTGGCAGCACAGTGGATAAGGCGCCAGCCTGTGAACCCAACAGTCGCTGGTTTGATTCCCAGCCAGGGCCACATAACTAGCTTGCAAGCCAGGTCTCTAGCCAGGTCTGTGGCTGGAGGCAGGTGAAAAGCAACCGTACATTGATGTCTCTCTCCCTCTTTGCCTTTCTCCCTTCCCCTCTCCCTGAAAATAATAAATAAAAAAATCTTAAAAAAATTTTTTTAATATAACTGAGGTTAGAATCCAGATTATTGTACCTTTAAAGGACAATTCTCAGAAAATAAATCTATAAACTGTTAAAACATATTATCTAATATAATTAAAATGGTATGACTGAAATGCACAAATTCTATAAATGGATCCAGATATGCATGAAACTTTAGTATATGACAAAGATGGTACTGCATATCAGTGGGAATGAAACAGATTATTCAATAAATATCTGGGCACAAATGGAAAGTGATTCATAGGAAAATAAAATTTAATCAAGATAAACCATATGGATCAAAGATTTAAACAAAAAAGAAGCAATAAAAGTTCTAGTAAGAGCATGGGAACTTTGTGTTTGTTTCAGAGTGAAGTCTTTTTGAAGTATGACCCAAACTCAGAAACCATAAAGGAAAATGTTAATATAGTAGGCTTCATAAAAATGTTTAAAAGTAATCATGCATGGCAAAAGTGTCACAAAGTAAAAACAGTTTTAATAACCTAGAGAAAATACCTGTAACTCATATTGTTGATAAAGGATTAGCTGCTTTAATCATTTAAAAACTTCTCAAGAAAAAATACTAACAACAAATGGAAAAATGGGCAAGAGGGAAGAACTGATAGTTCTCAGAATATGACATACAAATGGAACTGATATAAAAGAAAACCAGCACAACCTCATGAGTAAATGAAATTTACTCATTCATCATGAGTAAATGAAAATTAAGAAATTCTTTTCCTCAGAATGGAAAAGACAAAATTCAGTAATACTGTAGAAAAATGTATGAGCTGATGCTTTCATATTTGTTGATGGAGCTCAAACTGATACATCTGCTCTGTCAGGGCTGCCATGTTGGCTAAACTCCAGGGGTGCAATTTACTTAAGATTATAGTGTGAATGGTGGCCACTTAAAGCTGGGCAACATGGTGGCCCAGACTTCTGCGGAGGGTCACTTGGCAAAATCTCTCAAAATTTAAAAAGCATATACAATTTAATTCAGTAATTCCCCCTGCTTGTGTAAATTTATACACACACACACACATACACACATATATAAACATTATAATAGCAAAAGTTTAGAAACAATTATTCATAGTATATCCTCTCAATAGAATACTATTCAACCATTAATTAGTATAGACTAAAGTAGTTCCAAAGGTCCAGTAACAGACTGCTCTCCTTAATATACTGTTATGTGGGAAAAAGCAAGTTGCCAAAGAATGTGAATGGTATGTTACCATTAAAAAGAAAGAAAAAGTACATTCTTTCAAAGGTTACACAAAGGGAATTGGGGGGCTTATATTTCATAGTTTATATCCTTTGTGCCTTTTAAGCTTTGGATCTTGAACAGTAGTTTCAAATTGTAAAAGGACGTCTTATAGCAGTAAATAAAATTAACGACAAGAACACAAAGCTTAACATTTCTTTTTCATCACCTCTGATTAAAATGCCTAAAGTTTTATTTAAAACAACATGAGCAAAAAGTTTTAAAGCAAATTATCTTTTTATTTTTTTTAAAAGATTTCATTTATTATTTTTAGAGACAAGGGAAGGGAGAGAGGCAGAGAGGGAAAGAGACATCAGTGTATGGTTGCCTTTCACCTGCCTCCAGCTACAGACCTGGCTGGAGACCTGGCTTGCAATCTGGTTATGTGCCCTGGCTGGGATTCAAACCAGTGACCTTTGGGTTTGCAGGCCGGCTTCTTATCCACTGTGCCACCAGCCAGGGCTAAACTAAATTATCTTAACTAGATCCTCCGGTTATTAAACTGTCAAAACATGTCCAAGTCTAAGAATCATAAATATCTTATATTATAACAGTATGGTTATAATATCTTTATAATAGTATGGTTATAATATCTTTAGTTTTCTTTTCAATAATTTACATACTGTGCATTCAAGTATTTTTGCCTTTTGAAATCTATCCAAAATTTGCTACAACATCTACTTCAGACAGTGACTGTCTATTTAGAGTACAGATAAAGTGACATGAATAAACTTACTCAGGACTTGCATTACAGTCTTGTTACAAACAGCCTTTGTAACAAATGGAACCACCAGAATTTTCCAGTTCTCAGAAGCGTGCATCATAGGACAATGTGGGAGCAGAAGGAAAATTGATAATGCTTCTCGGTGTAGAGAATGACATGGAAGAGCTTTGAGTAGACTATCCTTGAGACATGAAGTTATCTGCAGTTGAAACAGGATTAGAGAAAGGCCCAGATAAGTTTTGGGACCGTGGATTCGATTCCACCATTTTACAATTGGAATAATCATTTTGTTTTCCTGAAACTTATTGTTCATTACTCCTTGCATCCCAAAAATCCCTGAAGTAGTAATGTGAGCGCCATCCTCCCTATTTTATATTGAGGGGCATGAGGAAATGAAAAGTGAATCATGTGTGCATGTCATACTGAATGACTTGTGAAGGTAGCTCAATTAGAAAGTGGCAGAGTAGGGATCCATACCCAGATCTATCTTACCTAAAATATTCTATGGCAGAGAAAATGTGGTGTGTTCACCTCACCTATCATGTTTCACCTTCTTCCTGGGTTCACAGAAAGATAGTATTTTTCAGGGTGGGTGGGTGGGGGGACAGAGGGGAGCAAAAAGGGGATGGATGTAATACAACAACAATAAAATTAAAAAAAAAAAAAAAAAAGATAGTATTTTTCAGCCTTCCCTGAAGTTAGGTGGGTCCATGTAACTGAGCTCTAGCTAATGCAATGTGAGTAAAGGTGATGTGTGATACCTTCAGGCATGGCCCCTAAAACATCTCATATGAACTTCCCTACTTTCTTTCCTAACCTGCCAACCAAACACAAAAGATCTACTAAAGGATTTAATGGCCCTAGAGCCTAGAACTCTAGAAAGGAGGAGCCCGAGTTACTTCTGCAGTGGTGAGAAGGGTAGCAGAATGTACAACTGCAAAAGATGCCACTCTGGCATGAGGATAATTTTGAACTGAAGGAAAGTAAGAAAAAACAAACATAAGCCCTAGCTGGTGTGGCTAAGTGGATTGAGGTGCTGGCCTGCGAATGAATCAGAGTCATTGGTTCAATTCCCAGTCGGGGCACATGCCTGGGTTGTGGACCTGGTCCCCAATTGGGGGTGTGTGAGAGGCAACCACACAATGATGTTTCTTTCCCTCTCTTTCTCCGTCCCTTCCCCTCTCTAAAAACTAAATAAGTAAAAGACTTAAAAAAGAAAAAGAAAAAGAAGACAGAGCAAGCTGACTTCCTCTATCTACCTGAAAACAATAGAAATGCTTTGTGAAGGTGCCCACTTGCTCTCGACCTCCTGTACCAGGAAGGAAATAATAGTCTTATCAGTGGAGATGATCTGGATGATCTGGCACTGAGAAAGAGTCTACAAAACAAACCTCACTAACTAACCCTTTTCGGCTATTAGTTTTTCCAGCTATTTGCCTTTCCACAATTTGGCATCTCCAGAAGCTCAGTCCTTTTCCTTTGTTTTGCCACTTCTTTACAAAATTACGGTACTAAGATGCTATATCATTTCTCACTGTGTGTTTAAATCTTTCATTATTAAGTGTATATGAAGCATGCACTTGTGAACAAATTTCTGTTTTTCACCTTTTAATCTGTCTTTGCTCAGTCTAATTTGCAGGGCTGCAGCCAATGAAACTAAGATGAATAGATGAAACATAATTTTTTCCTCCCTTGCAGGTGCCTCCTTATCTCCAGCCTTCATGGGACTATGATGTGGGAAAGAAATCTTCATTGTGTTAAGCCATCGAAGTTTAGAAGTTGTTTGTGACAACAGCTAGCATTATTTATTCTATCTAATAGATCATAGATACTTACCTATACTGTATGTTTTTACATGTCATAAAGGTTAAATAAGATGATATATGTAACAATAAACTGTAAAGTACTATATATTATTATCATTATGTGGAGGCCTGCGTGGCAGCCTTACAAACTCAGAGACCTAAAGTAACCACATAGCATAGTCAAAATTAAAAACTTTCTAACTAAAAGTAGGCCATGGTACAGTCATTATCCTAAGCCAAATTCTTCCCTGAAAAAAAAAGTCAATCTTTATCTTAATTGAGCCTATTGTCTTTTTGCATTTAAGAAAACATACCTTTAGAATGTAAGGTAACTTCCCTTTTTCTGGACCCCTCCCCACTCTGGGCACAATAACCACACCAGAGCATAGATCGCAAACCCGCAACCCCCCAGTAGTTATTATTATTGTGTTCCTTGTTGACTGTTAACTATCTTGTACCCACCTGTGTAAAAGAAGTATGTGTCTATCCAACCCAGAGGTTTAACAGTTTTGCTTCCCCCTTCTTCCCTAAACTATCGTCAGTCGATTTCATGTAACCCTCTTATGCCTCTTCTTTCAATTGTAATGTATAAAATAAGGTGCGAAACTGCCATTTTCTGGAGCATTCTTTCCATCAGTTGAGGTTATGCTTCCTGGCAATTGTCACTTTGGCTCAAATAAACTTCTGAGCCAAAAAGGTTTGGATGCGTTGTGAGAGAAACTCCCAGAAACCGTGTCCCTCTGGACAATGCAGTCAAGAATTACAGATCTACGAGTCTATAATCGTGCAAGTAAGCACGATGTGTTCTCGTGGAAGAGAACAGGCCTTGCTGAGGTGGGGAAGGGAAGAGCAAGGGTAGTTAAGAGCAAGGGCCAGAGCTGGTGTGGCCTGAGGCTGGGCAGCCAGAGAGAGTCCTTTGTTATAAGGACTTACAGAAATTGGTGAGGTGGGGGAAGGTGAAGAAGTTACATATTGATTGACAGGTAAAGGTGGCGCCAGCTTTCCAGGCCTGGGGCATGGAAACCTAAAGGTATCAGTGGGCTCCTTCCTTTAAGCCCCAAAGGCCCTTTCCAGCCTTTCAGGCCTTGGGATGAAAGCAGTTTCAAAGACTTTCCTTCCCAGATAAAGAAAAAGATACATAGAATTTCAAGGACTGAAATTCTTGGAATTTCAAGGACTGCCTAGTCATTGGGTGGGACAAATACCCCTCCTCCTCCCTGCTTTGGTTTGCTATCTAGCCTACCCAACAGATGTTTCTTATGTTGACTACTACATTAATGTTCTTACAGTTTGTTCTCTAGATTTCCAGAAAATGAATGCTAGAAGGTGTAATGGAAAAAAATAGTGTCACAAAGTCAAATAACTTTGAGAAACATTAGGTTAAAAAAAGCTATAAGTTTTTTTGGGCCGGAGTATGGGGAGCAGTGGGGAATGATAGAATTTTTGATTTACTAATGTGCATCATGACTCCTTAATAGTATGTAGTGTTTTCAGATTGTTTCAAATATTTTTTCAAGGAGTATTCTGTATAATGTTCTTTGGAACTCATACTGGGAGTAGCACTCCAAGTTATCCTCACATATCACCTAAATTTGTTTTGAAAAATACACTTGATAACATCTATTCTTCATCTTGAAAATAAAAATATAGTGTCTCCTAGACATTAAGGAACACCTTCCTCCTTTCCCTTCCAATGTAGAGCCCAAAATGGCATAAAGATGGCTTTAAAGTAAGACATTTGACATGAAGCTGATCCAGAAAGAAGCCTTCAGGGCTCCTCTTATTTGACTAAAGGCATATCCTAGAGTGAAGCAGTAATAAACCCCTTCTAGGGCAGGTGGGCAAGCTTCAACTGCACTTGGCTGAGAAATCGCATAAACACTATTAAAATCTGTCACATCTCCCATTTGTTCCCCCCAGAAGCCCATTGGTCTGCCCTGCAATTCCGTTTGTTTTCTTTTTGTCCCCTCTTTCCCTTTCCCTATGAAGTTGGTGTATAAGCCCTAGCTGTACGTGGAGTCTTTTCATCCAAAAGCTTTCATGAGCACGGGAATAACTTGTCTTCTGTGCTCCTGTAAATCTGCCTATTTGTCAGTTCTTAGACCCCCAAACACATTGACACTAAATATGTAGAGGGAAAGATTTCCTTCCAACACCACCCACAACCACAAAGTTAGAATAGACCTCAAAAATCAACTCAATTTATAGGTAAAGAAAGTGCTCCCAAAGATGGTAAAGGATGAATCAGTAGCAGATTGACCACATCTAGATTTGAGATTCATCCCAAAATGGAGACCAGCCTTTCCGGTCTCCCAGTCCAGGTCTGTGTTAGCCTGTTTCCCAAACTAGTGTTCTTTTCTTGTCATGCTAGAGGTTATCCACCTCTCAAGCATTGGTTTTCTTATATTGTCATTTGTACATTTAAGTGTTCAAAAAGAAAATTAAGAACCAGCACCTAATGATGGTGGGGAGGGGCTCAAAACAGGGAGGGGCTCAAAACTTGGGAAATTTTAGCTTTAGGTAATAGTTAAAAAGCTTAGTAATGAATGCATGTAAAAAGCTGTTGTTTCAAGAACTGAAGTTTGATCCACCCTGACTCCAGGAGACCACAAGCAGTTCCATCTTTGTACCTGAGGAGGACTGCAAGCCATCAAGATGGTATCTGAGCTGCCCAGGACAGATAAAGAATCGCTGGTCAACAGCTGAAAGAATTCCAAACCCCTAACCTACACTCTTATTTTCCTTATGAAAAGGGTCAGTTTGAAATGTAATTAAGACAGTCTGTGAGGGTATATAACCTGTCTTCTCAGATCGCAGACCATCTGAATAAAGTGCCCATAAAGGTTCAATCCCGGTCTCTGTTTATTCTGGTAGTGACAGGTAGCATGGACGCCAGCATTGCTGGTTTCACGAACACTGTCTGGAATATAGCAACCACCAAATAAACACCAGCTCCTGCCCATCAGGACCCCCTGACTCAGTTCCCAACAAAACTAAACTGCAGCGGTATTGGTTTCTGTAAGGAAATTCTATTGCTCTGTTTCTCAAGTGAATACTGACTTACCAAGCGTGAAATCCATTTCTTTTTTGTTAACTTCTCAAAGGTATCACTTGCCATTTGTAAGTCCACATCAATGGAATTTGTTTTTCTAGATTCTCTTTGGATGGAAGAAATGCAAAAAACAAACAAAAACAAACCCAAAAATCAAAAACCCAAAACATATAAACAAAAGAAAAGGAAATTCTCTAAACTTCCTATATCATTATTTAACTTTATTTTATTGCATAGCAGATTTAAACTTTTTTGTTAAAGCTTGCCTTCCAAAATAATCAATTTGCTTGGCACAAAAAAGCACATGAAATTTATGTTCTGCTAAAAGACAAAGCAACAATATACTATCTCCAGAATAGCTGCAATAATAGCAAAATTTGATATGTTGTGCCTGAGCACTGAAAGCATTTTCCCCTCTCATCCGCACAGTGAGAGGGAAACTACAGGACTCCTTCACCACCCCACCCCCTGGGGTCTCTATTTACATTTCTTTGGGATTCCACTGTCTCATTAGCATGACTTTACTATTCCTGGAGATACTTGCCCTAGTAAGTGGTTTGATTGTTCATTATAAGAACTTCCTGAAAATACCAATTAGCTCTTAAGCGAACGCGCATCAACAGTTTATGCCACATTCTTTGAACTCTCTTGCCTCAACAGTCTAGCCTTGCTGTTTCGGTTCATCTAGGATCCTAGTATGTTTTCCCATTTCCAATCAAGCCCCAAATTCCCCTTCCCGTACTGAAAAACTTGCCTTAGACCAAACTGCCAGTTCTCAGTAAATCGCAACCTGGCCTTCCCCTGGAGAAACCCTATCCAAGCTTTGAGCTTTCCTGGGTTGTGTTGATGATATGTGGGGAACCTGCGTTCTGCCAAACAATTTGTCTTTATAATGTTCTATCAAGAAATACTTTATACTTGATGGATTAACTAATTGTAATACCAGGGCTAAAATATTAAGCAAGTACTAAATTGAAGTATTGTAAAATATATTCTCTTTTTGCGCCTTTGAGATCTTAGGACCAAATCTTAAGGTTCATCACTCCTGTGAGGACACATTTCCACTTTGAAAGATGATATTCTTAGTGTGGAAAGAGTCTAGAGTCGGGAAGAAAGAAGGTACATTGTAGGGTAAAGCCTTCAATTCCAGCCTGAAAAGATGGCAAAAAGAGGAAAGCAAATGGGAGACATGCAGAGGGAAGCAATATTCTAATTTCTCTTCTCCTGCCTTCGTCCAAGGTACATAGGGGTGCTTTTTTGAGCTCTAGAAAGATACTGCCTCATGAGCTGTCAAGTGGGAAGTCATGACAGTTATCTTCCCTGGGCTTCTCTGGCTCCCAGGTGAAGTTGTTGGAGTGGCTGAGAATGCAGCTGGCTTAAGAACCAACGGGACAATAATACAAAACAATATTGAATGTAAGCTGTAATTGAAAAAACCCCAGTAGAACAACTGTGGGCTGTGTAAGGACAATGAATAGCTGCAACAGGGGTTAAGTAAGTGCCACCTAGTAGTTGGAGGGGGGTTACAAGACATATACAACTAACACCATCTGAACCAACTAGAGGCCAACTCAACAGGGGGAAGGCCCTGACCTCACCTAGCAAAGGGCTGGAATGAGTTATAGGGGCTGAAGACCAGCAGGGCACTGGCCTCCAGAGAAGGCAGAGGACTGCTAAGGGCCCTTCCTGCTGCTATCTCCCCACCTCCTCCTTTACATACTGTTAAATTAGTTAAATAAGGAAACCATTAGACTGTGGTGGCTCTAATGCCATGAAGGCCTACATAAACAAACCAAAACCTAAGCCTGTAAAATGCCTCAAAGTTATGAAATCAAAACCTAAGGACAATCAGTCACTAAAGGTCAACTAGGCTTAATGCTAAAGCCAATCAAATAATTGCCTTTCTTTGCTTCTGCGCTTGCATCAGTCTTTCCCCAAGCTACTATCAGCAGAGTGCCTCTAGCCACTTGCAGTTTGGTGCTACCCTGTTCGAATCAATATATGCTCACATACACTCTTAAAATGTTTAATATGCCTCAGTTTAGCCTTTAATAAACTGAGTCCTAGTACTGATGAGCATAGAAGGCGGGGAAGAAATAGAAGACCAAATGTTGAGCATTTTGCAAAGGAATTTTTGAAACTACTGGGTTAGACCAAGTGTTAAACCAAATAGAAGTTAGATTTTCTTCTACAGTAGTGAGACTGAAGAAAAGATAAACAGGATTCATTTTCCTTATGGATCTCACCACAATGAGAACTGTCAAGTACAACCCTGGCCTCCAAGTGCTAGGGCTATGGGATGATACTCCTAGAAACAAAGACCCAAGGAAAAAACAGCATTCCTCCAAGTCCGAGAACAAAAGAGGGCAGGACAGAGGAAGTAAACAATGTGAATTAGGCATTACAACTTAATTACTGGTCTAATATAGAATTACTTTACACAGTAGAAGAAATCTGTGACAACCCATGGAGTTTTCTGTGTTGGACTTTGTTTGGAGATAGCAGAATTCACAAATTGAAAGGACTGACTCAAAAGATTTCATTTAAAATGTCCCCTGGTGTTTAAATAAAGGTAAGTCTCATGTAAATATTACCTTTCCTTTAAAAAACTTGCAGTCAGACAAGCAGGAGTTGAAAATATCACTCTAATTTCACTGCAAAAGTAATAACATAAGGGTTAAGTCATAACATACTGTAAAGCACGCCCTTTTTTATCTTGCGTTGTTTCAGTGGGAGAAAGCCCAAATCCTTTTTTTTGCAGTTTAGGGTGAGACACTGAAGTAAGTCATTTTTCCTGAGAGAGGTATTTTGCATTTCTATGGCTGGTGACTAGTATCTTGGTTATGCAAATGACTAGATAAACCTTTTACCCCAAGAAGAAAGGAGGGGTTTTTGACTACCAAAGGGTGATGAAAGAATTTACAGGGCTGCGGAGATTTCACAGGTGGCCACGATTGGTCACCTGACCACTGAGTCACAGGCTGCCGTTACAGTTTAAAATAAGGCAGCAGACAAGCTGTCTCTCGGTCTCTCTCCCTCACATGGACAGACTTGCCGAGACACATGGCCTCTCTGATCCCCTGGATGGATATATAGACAGACACTCGACCTGAGAACGCACCTGGTTTGAGAGGGCGGGGAACAAAGGGGGAAAGGGAGACATGCAGCTTGCACAGAGATAGGGAATTGCATGTGGTATAAGAGTTGGGAAGCACTGGCTGGTGGCTCAAGGGATAAGGCTCCAACCTGCGAACTCAAAGGTCGCTGGTTTGATTCCCAGCCAGGGCACATAACCAGGTTGCAAGGCAGGTTTCCAACCAGGTCTATAGCTGGAGGCAGATGAAAGGCAACTTCTCCCTCTCTACCTCTATCGTTTTCCCTCTCTCTAAAAGTAATGAATAAAATGTTTTTTAAAAATAAAAGAGTTGGGGAGTATGTGCAAAATCCCCCCCTAATTGGGTACAGCAGCTGTCGGGAACTTTTAATTTATAACTCGAATGCTAAGCTGTGAACTGTTGTGTTTCTGAAAGAAGGTATCTTTTGCTTGTCTGTTTTAAAGCTAGCCTAATTGGGAATTACTGTATATGTTTTGGGTGTTTTTAAAGGGAATGGGATTTAATAGCACCATTACACCTTTAATAGAAATCTGTGTAATCCTCAAATAAACAAAACATTCTTTTTCACCAAATTCTGTTATTAAGAGTCATTCCTGGTGGCATGTAAATTGAGCCCATCAAAACTGGAGACCTGTCCCCCCAAGGATCCTGTTACAATGTCTGAATGTACATCTGATGATGCATAATCATTATCAATGAAAATAACAATTCTGCTAAAAGTCCTCCAAACACTGGTTATGCTTTGTGCATTTGACTGCCAAATCTTACTAACAGCCTTCATGGTTGATTTGGTCAAGTCATCTAGACTTAAATAAAATCCTTACTTCTGGAAACAAATTTATGGAGCTCCAGAGAATAAACCATATATATAAATAAAACAGTTAAGTTCAAGAAAGGTTTCGTGAGTGAAGCATTTCTGATTCACTCCTATATCTCATCTCCCTCACCTATCAAGGTGCCTGTGATATTGTACGTCCCCAATACAGGTTTGCAAAAGTAGGTTTACAGTTGTGAGTATGCAAAACACAGTTTATTCTTGTGCTATTTATTAATTATTGTACTATTTTCTATATAAACAACTGTAAACCTACTTTTGCTCTACCCTATATACCTCTGTTAAGTCAACAGTGAATCAATGAAGAAGTCAATGTTTTCTTCAAACTAAGAGGTGGCAGAAGAGAATCATGGCTAAAATGTAAATACTTTCACAACAAAGCCAAATCCTCTCTCTTATGTCTAGGATAAAATGACCACGGCTTCAGAACCAAATAAAAGATATGTATAATGATTAGACTGAACCACCTCTTAGCTACTTCATGTTCAGTACTTCCAATTGTCACTGCCATCCATTGTTCCACCTTGGACTGGTTAATTCGGCTTATTTCTGGCAAGGTTTTCTTGGAAACATTTGTGGAGCTAGTATCCTTCAAGGAAGACAAATAAAACAACAATCAGGAACACGCACATGTACCAAGTAACAGATAGTCCAGTAAAGCTGTGGCGCAGGTAGGCAAGACCAACCCCTCAGACAGGGAAGTCTGGTGGGAGGGGCTATGTATGGCAGCAGACTGGTCTGGTTGTTCCAGTTCCTAGGTTTCGCCACTTTGCTTGGTCTGAGCCTTAATTTATCATGTATAAAAATACTTTGCCCTAGCTGGTAGCATAGTGGATAAGGTGCTGGCCTACAAACCCAAAGGTCGCTGGTTCTATTCCCCAGTGGCACAAGGCCAGGTTGCAGGCCAGGTCTCCAGCCGGATCTGTGGCTGGAGGCAGGTGAAAGGCAACCATACATTGATGTTTCTCTCCCTCTCCACCTCCCTCCCTTCCCTTCTCTCTAAAAATTAAAAAAAAACAAAAAACAAAAAAACAAAAAAAACTCCATAAAATCTCAATAAAAAAACTTTTTTGTGTGTGTTAAAAAATAACAAAGTATTAAAAACAGGAACTCAAACAGGTATTTGTAGGCCAATATTTATTCCAGCATCATTGACAATAGCCAAAAAACAAATAAACAACCCATGTCCAATAACAGATGAATGTTGTAGATATACATACAATGAAATAATCAACCATAAAAAGGAAGGAAACTGATACCTGCCACAACATAGATGAACTTGGAAACAGGCTATGTGAAATAAGCCAGATACAAAAGGACTAATATTGTATGATTCCACTTATATTAAGTAGACAAATTTATATATAAATAAAAAGTTGATTCGGAGTTACCTGATGGGGGTAGGGGGAATAGGGAGTTCATGTTTAATGTTTACAGATTTTCTATTGGGGTGATAAAAATGTTTTGGAGATGGATAGTGGTGATGGTTGCATTCAGTAACATTGTGAATGCTTTTAATGCCACCGAATTGTTCACTTAAAATTAGTTAAAACAAATTTTGTCTATATCTATCTACCTATCTATAACTAATTATCTATAGATAATTCAGTGGCATTAATTGCATTCACAATGTTGTTGAATATAGATATCTAGATAGGTAGTAGATAGACAGATATTTTACCACAATAAAAAAGTGAGATTGTAATACCCAATACTTACCTCCCTGGTATCTTATTAAGATTAAATGATATTCGGTATATAAAGTTTTCGATTTTAGTACTCAATAAATACTAGTTTCTTTCTCCTCTTTAATTAGCTGCAGAGTTTTACTTTTATATCAATAGTTTTCAAACTTCAGTGTACAACAGAATCACCCATTGATCTTGTTAAATTAAAGCACAGTTGCTGGGTCCATCCCCAGTTTCTGATTCAATACAGGTGCTCCCTACTGGCTCCTATATACCATTTCTTCTCCTTTCTGCCTCAAAATTCTGACTCCTATGAAGGGCATGACATCAGACAGTATCATTTGCCTCCCCTTCTTCTTCAGTCATCTCCCAATGTCAGACTCACTACCCTTCCATCACTGAGAACCTGAGCACCTTGCTGACTATCTTTTTCAGCACCACTATGCCTGCCATCATTCCTCCCGTCATTCTTGGCAACTTCAGAATTGACAAACACACTTCCCACCTTGATCTCTCAGTTCTTGATCTCATCTCCAATCTTTGACTCTGCTCCACCTCAGCCACTCATGCTATGGATCACGGTTTCTAAAATGATGCTACTGATATTTTGAGTCAGGTAATTCTTTGTTGCAACGGGCCATTCTGTGCACTGTAGGATGTGTAGCACCTGCTGGATGGCAGCAGTGGCCACACCCAACAGACACGTCTCTCTGCAGTTAGACAGTTGTCCACTCTTTCTCGTGCATCATTACTTTCTCCATATGAAATGGATCATCCTCACTGGCAAACAAACATACCTTAACTAATACCTCTCTAGACAACAGTAAAACTCTACCACAGTTCTCTACTCCCCTTCCCAATAAAACTCAAAATTGTCACAGCCATTGGTCCTACTTGCTCCCTTCCTACTCTGTCCATCACACTGAGTCAGATTTCATCTATTCCTCCTTGAGATGACTCCATCTTAGAGCAAAAACAAACTCTGCTCATCTTACTCCTTCACCTCTAGGCAGGATGTGACAGGATGGGCACTTCTTCCTGCTAAAAATAGTCCATTTATCTGCTCTTGGCTTGATGAGCCTCCTCCCCTGGTGTTCCCTCTCCAACCCCAGAAACTGGTCCTTCTCAGTCTCTTCTTCTGGCTCTTCCTCGATGCCTGACCTCTAAATGGAGAAGGCCTCAAGGCTGGATTTCGTTCCCCTTCTCTTTTCAGTTTTTACTTTTCCTCAGATGGCCTTTCATCCAGGTCCCTGGCTTTAAATACCATCAGGAGCTTGGTACCGTGTTTATATTTTCATGCTGACGTCCTCCCCGAGCTCCAGATCCAGACATCCAATTAACCTCGGATCTCCTCTCCAAGGACATTTCAGACTGACCCCTCCCCATCTCACATAACTGGGCCCTGTACATCTCTGGCTCCTTCTCATAGAATTAATTCCTCATCCTTTCCTACCAAGCTCTGGCTGGCTGGCTTTCTTTCTGTTCCTCACACAAGACTAAATGTATTCTTGTGCCAGAGCTTTCTACATGTTGTTCCCTGTACCCGAAATGCTCTTTCTCCAGACCTAAGCTTGGCGAAGGTTTCTGCTCAAACGCCACAGCCGCTGTGAGGTCTTCCCTGGCCGGCCTGTCTGAAGAAACCCACCTCAAACGACCCATTTTGTTTTCCTCAGAGCACTTGCCACTGTTTAACACAATCTTATTTATTTTGCATTTCCATGTCTATTATCTGCCCTTCCATGTAGACTCCAAACACCACGAGAGAGAGAGAGCAACCTTAATGGCTACAAACAAGTCCCTGTATTATTCAGTTTCATAGCAAGTGTGAGGAGCAGAGCTTAGACACAGGAGGCGTTTGGTGACTGGCCGACTGAATGGCTCTGATAAGAGCCAAGAGGTACAATTGGCTGACTGTCCCCAGCAACACGGAAACTGTTGCCTCTCACCATTTTCAACCCCAGGGAATATGGCAATGATCTCTATGGATGTGGAGTTTCCAACATTTCTGATAATAGAAAAAAGTACAAACTAGAAAAATAACTATTATATGTATGCCTTTGTCACCACACAAACATTTCGAAACTCACCCAGAAATCGAATAATAAAATCATCTCTGTTAACCATTAACAATTAGGAAAGACGAGCATGGTGGGCAATAGGGTACACTTTGAGGCTGTATTGCCTGGGCTGGAATCCAGCTCTGCCACCTCTCAGCAGTGCAACTTTGGGTGAGTCTACCTCTCTGAGACCCACTATTTTTCATCTGTAGAATGGAGGAAAATAACCAACTAGAGTTGATATGAGGATTAAATTTGTTGATACATTTGGAGTACTCAGATTGGTGTCTAATTCATGATCACTACAATTTATCTTAATTATTACCATTATTATCATTTTAATATTCTTTCTTAATAACAAAAAGCAATGAATTGGGGGTCTCATCTGTTAGAAGGCCAAATGAGAAGGTGAGAATTACATAATATTTCTAAAAAGCATTCTATGAGAGAACTTTTATTTAAGTAAGAATTTAAATATATACAAATGATACAATATTTCCAATACTACTCTGAACTCTAGAGGAAAAATGATTTTTAAAAGAAACAAAGTGTAATAGATACCTGATAAGTTGTCACAAAATTGGCATATGTTCCAGCAAAAATGTGTTTGACTCGAACACCTACAAGGTCTAAAAGAAAGTCGTGAATTCATGCTTATTGTTTTTATAAGTGAAAAGTCTTTTGTAAACCTAAAACTATTCTTAAAAAATAGTCTTACAAAATCTAATGTATTACCAAGCCAAAGTTACTCATTTTTACACAATTTATATTTTTCTAAATGGCTTTTGACTACACTTAGCAGAAAAGATTGTGATCAGGTTACACGTCATATAATCACTTAGCCAAAAATTTAATTTTCAGGAACTTGGGTCCTGATGTGCTTTAGAAGAGGTCTGATTAAATATATACTTATGTCTATCTTATGGGATCTTGTTTTGTATTACCTTCATCTTTAGACAAGGTTACCAAATGCTTTTGGAATTACTGCATATGATAAACTGAATATTTTGCAAATGAAAAAACTAACAGTACTAGAAGAACTAAAATTCTGTGCACTCCTTTGAGAGAAAGCTGAATAATACTTCTCCTTTGGTGGCATCAATTAACAGAAAATCATGAGTTAATGGAACCGCTCATACCATCAGCAGAAATCAAGCAGTTAATGTCAAAGTTTTCCATCTGGGCCTTGGAATGAGTTGGGCTGCTTGTGCAACTTGACCCACGACCAAAAGACACCACCTGACCAGTGGTGTAAACATATGCAAGGGTGTGATAACTGCCAGAGAGAGAATGCATAAAATGAATACCAGGATACTCTCATGCTTTTTGAGAAAGATGATGTCTTAGCACTCACACAAAAGCAGATTTATTTTACACTAAGTATGCAGATCCATTATCACAATATCAGGGTTAGAGGGTATCAAATGACGTGGCTAAACAAGTGGTGGGTGAATATTAACTTACTACTAACCTTAAACATAAAATATTATTGATGGGTCTTTACTATGGTTTCTATCACTTGTGTTTTATTTTATAAATTAGGTAGATGATACTCAAAGTGTCCTCATAATTAGGTTATGCAACACTCTGAATATATATGCACATATACATTGTTTTCTACATGCAGGAGCATGAAATTAATTTTGTTTTATCAACTCAAGTAGATAAATATCACTGTTTTTGTTATAAATCCATTCCCTGCCCCCCACCCCTACTTAGGTGGTCTATACATAGTAAACTCCCAATAAATTCCTTTTAAATAAATGAAATGCCTAGGATGAAAAAGAAATGAAAACAATGAAAATATATTGAAAAAAGTAAATTTCAGAAACATAAATGATTTATACAAAATAGTCATATATAGTTAGGGTTTAAGCTTTGATAACATTTCATATGAGTCATTTCTAAGTCATGTTTGTACTCATGCTAAAAAAAAAAAAGAAAAAAGAAAAAAGGGAAAAAAAGCCTATTACCTTCCACAATCTATCTGTGAAACTAGGCCATCAATTCTTTCTACGAGTTGTGGACCACTCTTCTTAGCAGTGGGGCTGTGTCCCAGCTGTCCCCAGCTATTGTCTCCAAATGTGAACACTTTCCCATCCTGTCCAAAACAGAAAAAAGAAATAGAACTAATTTCAAGCAAAAAACCCACAATAAACAAAACATAACTAATGAAAGAATATGTATCGTAAGTTATGTAAGTAATATGTGAAATACACACATATAAGCTCTATAAAGAGGGATGCTGTACTTACTACTTCCAACTGTGAATGCAGAATTGATAAACACAAAAAAACCAATGGCATTTCATTAAGAATTAGATCCTTAACACATGTTTGTAGAATGAATGGATGGACAAATTAACTGGTTCGAAAATAACACCAACATTTATTTGTACATTCCTCTGAAAATCATCAAAATCATCAAAAGATGATTCTTAAGATTTATTTCTTAATTATAGTTGGCATACAGTATTATTTCAACATTAGGTATACAACATAGTGATTAGACATTTATACCCATATAAAGTGATCAGCCCAGTAAGTCTATTGTCCATCCGACACTATCTATCTATCTAGCTAGTTATTACAATACTATTGACAATGTTCCTTATGCTGTACTTTATATCCCCCTGACTTTTTATAACTGGCAATTTGTCCTTTTTAATCCCTTCACCTTTTTCACCCAGTCCTCCAACTCTCATCCCTCTGGCACCCATAAGTTTGTTCTCTATATCTATGAGTTGGTTTCTGTTTTGCTTGTTAGTTTACTTTATTCTTTAGGTTCCACATATAAGTGAAATCATATGGTACTTGCCATTCTCTGTCTGACTTATTTCACTTAGCATAATAACCTCTAGGTCCATCCATGTTATTGCAAATGATAAGATTCCATTCATTTTGCGGCAGAGTAATATTCCATTGTATTTTTATAAATTAGGTAGATGATACTCAAAGTGTCCTCATAATTACGTTATGCAACACTCTGAATATATATGCACATATACATTGTTTTCTATGCTGTAGGAATCACTGCATATGATAAACTGAATATTTTGCAAATGAAAAAACTAACAGTACTAGAAGAACTACACATCTTCTTTTACCACATCTTCTTTATCCATTCATCTATTAATGGACACTAAGGTTGCTTCCATATCTTGGCTTTTGTAGATAGTGCTGCAATGTACATATGGGTGCATATTTCTTTTAAAATGAGTGTTTTGAATTATTTTGAATAAATACACAGATGTGGGACTGCTAGGTATATGGAAGTTTTAGAAGTTATTTAAGGCCCTGCCTGGTGGCACAGTGGATAAAGCACCGGCCTGTGAACCCAAAGGTCACTGGTTCAATTCCCAGCCAGGGCACAATAACCAGGTAGCAAGCCGGGTCTCCAGCCAGGTCTGTAGCTGGAGGTAGGTGAAAGGCAACTGTACATTGATATTTCTCTCCCTCTCTGCCTCCCTCCCTTCTCCACTCTCCAAAAATAATTTTTAAAATCTTAAAAAATTGTTTTATTTAGTTATTTGTCTTTAGAGAGAGGGGAAGGAAAGGTGAAAGAATGGAAGAGAAACACTGATGTGAAAGACAAACATCGATCAGTTGCTTTCACACATGCCCCAGCCGAGGACTGGGGCCTGCACCGAAGCATGTGCTCTGACTGGAATTTGAACCAGCAACCTTTTGCTTTATGGGATAACATCTAACTGAGTCATGACAGCCAGGGCAGGTCATATGGTAGTTTCGAGTATGTTTTCTATCTTCTGCTATTGGGTTCTAGTGGGTAGAGGCCTGGGATACTGCTAAACATCTTCCAATATATAAGACAGTTCCATAGCAAAGAATCATTTGGCCAAAATAGCAACAGTACCAAGAAACTTTGCAAACTACTTTTGATAATGTCAATCACGGTATCTTCTGCATACAATGCACAAATCATTTTTTGTGTTTCAGTTGCATTTTTATCTTTCTTGAATGAACAAAGTATAATATACCAAAAAATGTTGCAATATTTTCTTCCATTTTCAATATTAAAAAGGCCACACAAAAATTCACCGATTTTGATAAGGTTTTTTAAAAAATGAGCCCTGGCTGGTGGCACAGTGGATAAGGTGCCAGCCTGAGAACCCAAAGGTCGCTGGTTCAATTCCCAGCCAGGGCACAATAACCAGGTAGAAAGCCAGGTCTCCAGCCAGGTCTGTAGCTGGAGGTAGGTGAAAGGCAACCATACACAGATGTCTCTCCCTCTCTGCCTCTCCCTCTTCCCCTTTCTCTAAAAATAATAAATAAAATATTAAAAAAAAATGCATGCTGATATGACAGCTGTCACAATAGAACCTAACAGCATTGTTTTGAATGAAGTTAAGGACAACTAAGCACTACTAGAGCCATCTTATGGAAGAAACCAAACTTTTTGGCCAACCCAATATCCGTCCAGTTTCCCCAACACCATTAACTGGAGATACTACCTTCACCCCATTGTATATGCTTGCTTCCTTTTAAACATTTTTTAAAAAAGATTTTATTTATTTTTAGAGTGATGGAAAGGGAGGAAGAAAGAGAGGGAGAGAAACAGCAATGTGTGGTTGTCCCTCCCACGCCCCCAACGGAAGACCTGGCTGGCAACTCAGGCATGTGCCCTGACTGGGAATTGAACCAGCAACTGTTTTGCGAGAAGCTGTCGCTCAATCCACTGTGCCATACAGCCAGGGCCATTCTTGTTTCCTTTGTCATAGATTAATTGACTATATAGCTGTGGGTTTAGTTCTGAGCTTTCTAGTCTGTTCCATTGAAATATGTGTCTGTTTTATGCCAGTATCATAATATTTTGATTAACCATAATCTTGTACCATAATTCAGTATCATGTAGCATGATACCTCTAACATTCTTCTCCTTTCTTAAGATTGTTCTGGCTATTCAAAATTTTTTGTGGTTCTACATAAATTTTAAGATTATTTGTTCTAGTTCTGTAAAATATGCCATTGGTATTTTGATTGGGATTACATTGAACCTGTAGATTGCTTTCAGTAGTATGGACATTTAAACAATGTTAATTCTTCCTACCCACTAGCACAGTATGTATTTCCATTTATTTGTATTTTCTTCAATGTCTTACAGTTTCCTGAGTATAGGTCTTTTGCCTTCTTAAATTTATTCCTAAGTTATATATTATTTTATTATTTTTAATAATAAATAACTATATATATTATTTTATTATTTTTAGAGAGAGGGAAAGGGAGAGAGGCAGAGAGGGAGGGAGACATCAATATATGGTTGCCTTTCACCTGCCTCCAGCTACAGAGCTGGCTGGAGACCTGGCTTGCAACCTGGTTATGTGCCCTGGCTGGGAACTGAACCAGTGACTTTTAGGTTTGCAGGCTGGTGCCTTATCCACTGTGCCACCAGCCAGGGCAATTCCTAGGTGTATTTTGATGCAATTGTTCTCTTAATTTTTCTTTTTTCTTGTTTATTATTAGTGTATAAAAGTGCAACCAATTTCTGAATATTAATTTTGTATCCTGCTACTTTACTTAATTCATTTATCAGTTTTAATAGTTTTTTGGTGGCATCTCTAGGTATATCTATATAGTAGCATGTCATATAAAAATAATAACAGCTTTACTTCTTTTTTCTGATTTGGATAAGTTTTATTTCTTTTTCAATTACTTCCAGTACTAATTTGAATTAAAAGGGTGAAAACAGACATCCAAGTCCTGTTCCTGATCTTAAAGAAAAAGCTTTCAGCTTTTCACTATTGAGTATGATGTTAGCTGTGGGTCATGTTCTATTTTTAATATGTTGAGATATGTTCCTTCTGCCCCTACTTTGCTGAGAATTTTTATCATAAATTGATATTGGATTTTTAAAATGCTTTTTCTGCATCTATTGATATGATCCTATGACTTTTCTCCTTCATTTCATTATGTGGTGTATCACATTAATTGGTTTTCAGTTATTGAACCAACTTGGCATCCCAGGGATACATCCTGCTTGATCATGATGTATGATCTTTTTAACGTATTGGTAAACTTGGTTTGTTAATATTTTCTTGAGGATTTTATATCTATATTCATCAGAAACACTGAGCTATAATTTTCTTTCTTTCTTTCTTTTTTTTTTTTTTGTAGTGTCTTTGTCTGGTTTTAGTGTCAGGGTAATACTGATCTCTCTTTTTCAGATTTTTGTAATAGTTTGAGAAGACAATTCTTTGAATGTTTGGTAAAATTCACCTGTGAAACCATCTGATCTAGGACTTTTGTTTGCTGGGAGTTTTCTGATGCTGATTTGGTTTTATTAGTTGTTACTGGTGTCTTCATATTTTCTGCTCCGTCCTTGAAGATTGTTTGGTCCTAGAAATTTATCCATTTTTTTCAAGGTTGTCTAATTTATTGACATAGAGTTACTCATGGTATTTTCTTTATTTTTTTCATCTTTTTAAAAGTATATTTTATTCATTATGTTGTTATAGCTGTCCCAGTTTTTCCCCCCTTGCCCCCCCTCTGCCCAGTTACCTGCTTCCCTCCAGCAATCCCCCCTCCCTTGGTTCATGTCCATGGGTCATGCATGTAAGTTCTTATCTTCTCCCTTTCCTGTACTGTTCTTAACATCTCTCTATTTTGTTCCTACCAATTATGTTTCTTATTCCCTGCACCATTTCCCCCATTCTCCCTCTTTCCCCTCCCTGCTGATAACCCTCCAAATGATCTCCATACCTATGATTCTGTTCCTGTTCTGGTTGTTTGCTTACTTTGCCTTTGTTTTTATTTTTTTAGGTTCTGTTGTTGATAGTTGTGAGTTTGTTATCATTTTAATGTTCATAGTTTTCATCTTCTTTTTTTTAAGTAAGTCCCTTTAACATTTCATATAGTAATGGCTTGGTGATGATAAACTCCTTTCGCTTTACCTTCTCTGGGAAGCACTTTCTCTGCCCTTCCATTATAAATGACAGCTTTACTGGATAGAGTAATCTTGGTTGTAGATCCTTGCTTTTCATCACTTTGAATACTTCTTGCCAATCCCTTCTTGTGTGTAAACTTTTTTTCAAGAAGTTAGCTGAGCCCTGGCTGGTGGCATAGTGGATAAGGTGCCAACCTGCGAACCTGAACGTTGCTGGTTCGATTCCCAGCCAGGGCACATGGCCAGGTTGCAGGCCAGGTCTCCAGCCAGGTCTGTGGCTTGAGGTAGGTGAAAGGCAACCATACATTGTTTCTTTCCCTCTCTGCCTCTCTCCCTTCCTCTCTCTCTGAAAATAATAAAATCTTAAAAAAAAAAAAAAAAAGAAGTTAGCTGATAGTCTTATGGGAACTCCTTTGTAGGTAACTCTGCTGTTCCCTTGCTGCTTTTAAGATTCTTTATCTTTAACCTCTGGCATTCTAATAATGATGGGCCTTAGTATGGTCCTTTTCGAGTCCAACTTTTTTGGGATTCTCTGTGCTTCCTGGACTTATATCTCTATTTCCTTTGCCAAATTAGAGAAGTTTTCTTTCATTATTTTTTCAAATTTCTTCCTTTTCCTTTTCTCCATCTGGCACCCCTAGGATTCAGATGTTGTGTTTCAAGTTGCCCCAGAGGCTCCTAAGCCTATCATCATTTTCTTATTTCTGTTCTGTTTGAATACTCCTTTCTTTCTTGTGTTTCAAATTATTGATTAGAATCCTGCTTTATTTCTCCTTTATTTCTCCTACACTGTTGGTTCCATATGTATTTTAAAAAGTTTAACTTTGTATAACCTTTATTTCTTCCTTTCTATTGTTGCTGTACTGAATGAGTTCTCTAAGCATCCTGCTCACCAGTGCTTTGAACTCTGCGTCTGATAAGTTGGCTATCTCCATTTTGTTTAGTTCTTTTCCTGTTCTTTCATTTGGGCCATGTTCTTTGTCTTCTCAGTTTGGCAGCCTCCCTGTGTTTGTTTCTGTGTATTAGGTAGAGATGCTTTTACACCATCCTAGTAGCAGTGCCTATGTAGCAAAGGCACCCGTAAACTGTATGGGGTGGAGTTTCGGGTAATTGCCAGGATGGGGCAATCTGTTTTACCGCTTTGTGGTTCTATGTGTAGTAGAGGGCTTGGAAAGGGGACAATGTCACTGCTGCCTGGCTTCTGGAGATTTGCCCAGCGCTCGCCTCATTTTCAATCATTTCACCCACTTCCTGTATATAACTGGCACCCTTCCAGCTGCTGCCCTGGGATTTGCGAATGTTCTTTGACCATGTGAGCTCTTTAATTGGTGAAAATCCAGCAGTTTCTTCCACCACCCTAACCCCTACTTGTTGTTTACAGCCAGAGGTAATGGGGGTCTGTTTTCCCATCGCTGGAACCCAGGCTGTGTGATCTGGCTTGAAGTCGAGATAGCTAGCTCCCGGGGTATCCCTCCCACTTTTTATCCTCTACACGTGAGTGTGGAATCATGTGTTCCACCGTCACTGCTGCCTCTTCTCATACCACCTTTTTGCCCCAACTTTGTGACACTGTCCCTCCTACCCATCTGGATGAATGTGGCTTCTTTAAATCCTCGGTTGTTGGACTTCCACATAGCTTGATTTTCTGAAGGTTCTAGTTGTCATTTGTTTTTGAGATCTGGTTCTAATTCTTTCTATGGTTGTTCAAGAGGGTACAGTGTGTATAACTACACCTCTATCTCGACAAGAAGACTTCTGGTCATCAACATATGTTTGCCTTTCACCTGCCTCCAGCCACAGACCTGACTGGAGACCTGACGTGCAACCCGGTCATGTGCCCTGGCTGGGAATCGAACCAGCAACCTCTGGGTTTGCAGGCCAGCACTCCATCCACTGTGCCACCAGTGTTTTCCTTTTCAATTATCTCAAGGTATCAAAAGATGATTATTGAATAAAATAACTCTAGCTTTCTCTTGTCAATTAAGAATACTATAATCCAAATGTGCTTTTAAAACAAATAATAAAAATTATTTTAGATATTTAGTCTTTAAATAAACATTCAACCATACGGTTTTCAAGTCTATTCCTATGGCTATGGAGAAAATTATCAATCACAATGAATATACTATATGGTCAGTACAAAAAAAGGGAGGAAAATTCAGGAAGTCAACTCATATCTGTAACAACCAAGAAGTGAAACAAAGTACATTCTAGTCTATAATGTGGGTTATTGAAAATTATAAATATTCCTTTGTGCTTCTATAATTTTTATCTGTATAACCACATTATGAATAATTGCTAAAAGGACTGGCTCTCTTATTAATCTAGTTTAGCTGGTACCTAAAAATATATTCTAAAGCTGAAATTAGCTTTTGTTATAGGATCTTGACAACTTTATGATTATATTGGGTTAACATCTCCTCTTAAGTTTTTGTACACTGAATGTATGTGTTGAGATATTGATCCACATCTTTTCAACAATAATCAGTAACTGTATCTTATGGTAACATTTGTATTGAGTTGTAAAAAATAGCAAGACACTTGTGATTACCTGGGTAAGCACTGCAGTGTGTTCACAGCCGCAGCTGATATAAATCACACCTAGACTCTTCAGCCTACCAACTGAACGAGGCTTGTAGCTTTGCACTGTTGAAAGAAAGAAGAATTTCTAGTATAAGAAGCAGACTCAAATATCATGAATGTTTATATTTTACACTTTTCATATTTTTCTTATAATTCATCAACGTAAGTTTTAGAAGTGAATAAATGATCAGAAGTATTAGAAAACAAAGGGAAAGCCCTGATTTGGAAAAGCAAAAGAAAACAGTTTTTTAGCATTCATTTCTAGCAACTACTGGGCTGGTCAAAAAGCCTGTGTGGTTTTTTCTGTAAAATAAAAGTCATATTTTTTCATTTTCACCAGTAACTATTGACTTGTATATTTTGAGTTATGTCAGCTATCTATTGTGTGGTATAACGTTGATTGTTGTCAATTAATGTCTCGATTTCATCACTATCAACTTCAGCTTCTCTACCTGACTACCTGATCATGGACCATCATGATCATGGAGCTAGCACGAAACTTTGCAAACCACTTTTGACATTTTTGCAGTCACAGCACCTTCTCCCTACACTGCAGAAATCTTTCTTAATGTTTCAATTATATCTTTACAATTCTTGAAATAATAAAAGCATAATATGCTGAACTGTTGTTTTTTCTTCCATCTTCAATATTAAAATGACTACATGAAGTTCACCCATTTTGATGTTTTTTAAAAAAATGCACACTGAATGACAGCTGTCACAATATAATCTAACAAACTTATTTAGAATGAAGTTAAAGATGACAAAGAACTACTAGGGCCATCTTACAGAAGAAACCAAACTTTTTGGCCAATCAGATATTTACTCTTCTGGAATGCCTGAGTCTATTGCCCCAAAAGCTAAGCTTTAAGACCTTTATCCTAATCATAGTGTCATCAGGTTGTATTAATTTCTATCACACAGTATATATTCTGTGAATATGTAATTGAGAAAATAAAAGAACCTAATTCATTTTGACAGTAAAATGAAATTAGGTGTAAGTTGCTCATCATGGTACTAGCACTTAACAGATACTAAATATATGTTAGCAAAATGTAAGAAATTGAACAGAGGACAGGGGCCATGGGGAAGACTTTAAGGTGAGTTTCGTTTAAAAGTTTCCAGAGGGACTGGTTACTTCCCCTACTGCTAGCAAGGTTTTGACCCAGTGGATCCCAAACTTTGTTGCACATTGGAATCACCAGTGGGATCTTTATTAATGGCTGATGCCTGGCTTCCATCCCCAGACATTCTGATTTCATTGGTATTGGGTCCAATTTGGACTTTGAGATTTTTGACTACTCTTGTGGAGACAGAATAATGGCCTCCTAAAGATATCCATGTCATTTTCTCAGAGTCTGACAGTATGTTAAGATGCATGTCAAAGGAAAGACAAGGGAAAAAAAAAAGGAGAGGCAAGGAAGCAGATGGAATTAAAGTTGCTAACCTGTTGACCTTAAAACAGGGAGATCACAAGGGTCCTTTCACTGAAGAAAAGGGAGGTTGGAGAGTCAATGTTAGAATGTGTGACCTATGAAAGACTTCCCCACCGTTGCTGATTCTGAAGAGGAAAGGGGGCTATGAATGAAGGAAGCAGGTGGTCTCTAGAAGCTGGAAAAGGCAAAAAATGACTTCTGCCCCAGAGTATCCAGAAAGGAATACAGACCTGCTGTCACCTTGATTTTACCCCAGTGAGACCCACTTCAAACTTTAGACCACCAGAACAATAAGATAATATATCCATGTCATTTCAAGTCACTAAGTCTGTGGTAATTTGTTACAGCAATAATCAAAAAGTAGTATCAGTACTTCCGGCCAAGATGAATGTGTAGGTAGACATGCTGCATCACCCTCAGAACAAGAAAAAATTTACATCTACCTCAAAGCTAAATAAAAACAATGCAGAAATTTCAGAAAATTGAACTACGTGGAAGTGCAACAAATGAAGAAGTAAAGAAACTCTCAGCCAGACAGGTAGGAAGGTGGAGCCAGGGAGGAGAGTGGCAGCAGCAGAACTGGAGCTGAGGCTGGGGCAAAAAGCATGGTCATATGTTTAAACCCAGGAGGTGATCCTGGGGCCTGACCGTGCAGCCCATGGTTCCAGCGTAGGGAAATGTACAGCCAGATTGTTTCTGATTATGAAACAATCAGTGGGGGTTGGGGCAGAGGAAGAAACTGCTGGTCTCAATGGGCAAGTGGTACTGTTTCTTCTCAGCCCCCTCCCCCACATACAGTGCCACAACGTGGTGAAACTGGTCACCCCACACTGACAAACTCCTAAGGCTCTGCCCCTTACAATGTAACAAATGTGGCAGAACTAGAGACAAACACAGAAAACTGGCAAGCTGAGGAGACAGAGAAGTATGGTCCAAAAGAGGGAGCAGATCAGGGTGCCAGTGGGAGAACTGAGCAAAGAAGAGATAGCCAACCTAACAGATGCAGAGTTCAAAACACTGGTGATTAAGATGCTCACAGACAGATATGCTGAAATACAACAAATGCAAAAAAGAGAAAATGAAGGCTAAGCTCTGTGAAATTAAGAAAAATCCACATGAAACCAAGGATGAAGAGAAGGAAACAGGGCTTCAAATCAATTATTTTGAATATAAGGAAGAAATAAACAATTAACCAGTACAGAATGATGAAACAAGAATTCAAAAAATGAGGAGAGGCATAGAAACCTTTGGGATAGCTTTAAACTTATATGAAAAAATAATGAAGGAAAATTATTTTTCTTTCCCCAATTTGGCAAAAGAAGTGGACATGCATGTCCAGGAGGCACAGAGAGTTCCAAGCAGGCTGGATCCAGGGAGGACCATGCCAAGACATATCATTATTAAAATGCCAAAGGTTAAAGATAAAGAGAGAATCTTAAAAGCAGCAAGAGAAAAAAAGAGAGTTACCTGCAAAGGGATTCCCATAAGACTATCAGCTTATTTCGCCAAAGAAATTTTGCAGGCAAGAAATATTCAAAGTGATGAAAAGCAAAGACCTATAACCAAGATTACTCTGTCCAGCAAAGCTATCATTCAGAATGGAAAGGCAGATAAAATGCTTCTCAGACAAGGTAAAGCTAATGGAATTCATCATCACCAAGCCATTATTTAATGAAATGTTAAAGGGACTTATTAAGAAAAAGAGGATCATAATTATGAACATTAAAATGATAACAAACTCACAACTATCAACAACAGAAACTAAAAAATAAAAACAAAAACTAAGCAGACAACCAGAGAGAGAACAGAATCAAAGGTATGGGGAACATTTGGAGGGTGTCAGCTGGGAGGGGAAGAGGAAGAAGAAGATAAAGACACAGGGGTTAAGAAGCAAGGTTGGTGGGTGCAGAATAGACAGGCAGATGTTAAGAATAGTACAGGAAAAGATAAATCCAAAGAATTCACATGCATGACCCATGGGCATGAACTAAAGGGGGTGGGACTGCTGGATGGAGGGCGATGCTGGGTGGAGGAGAGCAAAAGGAAAATAAATTGGGACAAATGTAATAGCATAATCAATTTAAAAAGGGGGGGAGTAATATTGCTTCTCAGGTGATTCGAATATTTCATAAAGTTTGGGAACCACTGTTCAAACCTTTGAGACTGCCGTTTGCAGAGTTGGTCTTCCAACCAGAAAGAAATAATAATTTACTGCAGGAACAAGACTATCTCCTTACCTTGGGTATTTTCGTCCTTGAGGGCCAGCTGCCCTGCATTGTTGTTTCCCCAACCAAATGAAGTCCCAGAGAGAGACAGGGCAAAGCTGTGGGCCCCGCCTGCAGCCACCTGAGCCAGTGGGATCCCCTCCAGGGACCTCACCCTCTGTGGGCTGGCCTGGGAGGGAAACTCCTTCCCCAGGCCCAGCTGCCCATGGCTGTTCTTTCCCCATGAAAACACTTGGCCATCTACAAAAATAAAGAAGAGAAATTCAGAATTGTACGCACTTTGGAATACCAAATTCAAGTAGAAACTACCACCCTAATTCTAAAAACATTTAAAGAATAAAATAGGGATACATGAGGTTAAAGTATTCTGATTAGAAGCAAGGGAATGGTCAAGATCATCTTCAAAATCTCCTCCAATGACATCCACTCCTCTTTTCCTCCCAAGTAAAGGGAACCTGTGGTCAGGTAAAAAATCTTGGGGTCATCTTTGACTCCTCTCTGTCTTTTGTCCTCTCCAACCCAGGGGATCCTAAAGCTTCTACCTTTAGAGTTTATCCAGAATCCAAGCAATTCTCACTTCTCCACAATTAGCATCTTTTTTTTCTAAATTTAATTTTATTGTTATTGTATTACATCCGTCCCCTTTTTCCTTCCCTCTGTCCCCTTCCCCAGCCACCCACTACCCCCCAAAGCCAGTCCCATTTGTTATCCATGTCTATGGTTCTTCCCTGCTAGTTCCTTGACTAAACTGCTCCCCTTCTTTGCCTACTCCTCCCCGCTGCCCACTAAAGGTCTATGCATTGTCTTCATGTATCTGGTTCTGTTTTGCTTGTTTATTTATTTTGTTCATTATTGTCCTGTAATGGGTGAGATCATATGGTATTTGTCTTTCATTGGCTGGCTTATTTCACTAAGCATAATACTCTCCAGCTTCCATCCATGTTGTTGTTGCAAAGGGCAGGTGTTCTTTCTTTCTTTCTGCTGTGTAGTATTCCATTGTGTAAATGTTCCAAAGTTTTTTGATCCAGTCATCCACTGATGGGCACTTAAGCTGTTTCCAGCACTTGGCTATTGTAAATAGAACTGCTATGAACATAAGGGGTGCATAGGTTCTTATGAAATGGTGTTTCAGGGTTCTTTGGGTATAGTCCTATTATTGCTGAATCAAAATGCAGTTCCATTTTTACTTTTTTAAGGAAATGCCATACTGTTTTCCATAGTGGCTGTACCAGCCTGCATTCCCACCAACAGTGAACAAGGGTTCCGTTTTCCCCACCTCCTCGCCAACAATTGTTTCCACTATTAGCATCTTAGCAGCCACGTACATCACCATCCATCCTACCCTGGGGAATTACAACAACCTTGCTCTACCCCCAAAGTTCACCTTTGTCCCCAGAAGTCTGTTCTCCAGAGAGGAGCCAGAGTGGTCTTTTAAAAATATGTCAGATTGGAGCCCTGGCTGGTGGCACAATGGATAAGGTGCCAGCCTGCAAACCCAAAGGTCATTGGTTCGATTCCCAACCAGGGCACATAGCCAGGTCTCCAGCCAGGTCTGTAGCTGGAGGCAGGTGAAAGTCAAACATACATTGATATCTCTCTCCCTCTCTCCTTTCCCCTCTCTCTAAAATAATAAATATTAAAATAATAATAATAATAAATAAAAATGTGTCAGATTGAACCCTTCAGGAGCTTCTTACTGAGTAATGGACTTATTCTTACCATGGCTCACAAGCCCCACATCCCCATTACTCCTTGTGATCATTTTTCAGGGCCCACCCCCTGCCCCACCCTCTTCCTCATGCCCTTCCAGATCCCCTGCTGTTGCTGATCACACCACTGGGCATCATCACCTTTGTTTTGGATCATTCTTCTGGATCTTGGCCTTAGCATCATGTTTCTCTATCTCCTTTCCTTTTGGTCTCTGCTTGTACGTCATCTTCTAAGAGAAAGTTTTCCTGGCCTTTATAAATAGAAAGACCCCTTTCCTCCAACCAAGTACTTGTTCTTTGTCCCTTTACGTTGACTCACTTTTCTTCACACTCCTTATCCCTGTTATACAATATAACTATTTTTCTCTGTGTTTAAGGTTCATTTCTCTACCTCTCTTCAGAATATAAGCTCCATGAAAGCAGGGTCTTAGGTTTTTTCACTGCAATATTCCTCTTTGCTGGAAACATTGTAGGCACTTGATAAATACTTGTGAAGTGACTCCGTGTTGAATTTGACCAGAGAGGGATAATTAATATCACATCAAAAAATAAATCTGTTCTAATGTTTAATTATTTGCCTAGGGGAATGCCAACATGTCTCAGATTTTTATGTGATTATATCTAGTTTTTATTTTGAACTCTTTTAAGTTACTTCTATCACTAAAAAGAATTTTTGACAGCATACTGCAACATTCCAGCTTCTCATGAAGGTGTATAAAAACTCACAGTTCACCATCACGAATGCACTGAGTGCTGGGTTCTATACAGCTCTTCCATTCCAGACCAACGTAAAGACAAATCAATACTCCAGGGAAATAATTCAAATCATTTCAGTAATTAAGAAGGACCATTTGTGACAACATGAATGCACTTTGAGAATAGATTGGTGGTTGCTGAGGGCTAGGGGTAAAATGTGTGAAAGGAGTTAAAATGTACAAACTTCTAGCTATAAAATAAGTCATGAAGATGTAATGTACAGCTTGGCAACTAGAGTAAATAACACTGCGTTGTCTATTTGAAAGATGCATGGGGAATAAATCTTATAATTTCTTGTTATAAGAAAAAAATCCTATAACTATGTATAGTGACGGATGTTAACTAGACAACTGTGGTGATTATTTTGCATTGTATACAAATACTAAATCATTATATTGTACACGTGACACTAAGAAATGTATGTAAATTCTACCGTGGTAAAATACAAATTTTCTTTCTTTCTTTTTCTTTCATTCTTTTTTAAGATTTTATTTATCATCTTCAGGAAGAGGGGAAGGGAAGAAGGCAGAGAGGGAGAGGAACATCAATGTATGGTTGCCTTTCACCTGCCTCCAGCTATAAACCTGGCTGGAGACCTGGCTTGCAACCTGGTTATGTGCCCTGGCTGGGAATCAAACCAGTGACCTTTGGGTTTGCACAAATTTTCTAATTTAAAAAAAGAAGAAGATAACTAAGAAAGGAAAAGAAACTGATATTTATTGTATTGTGTACCTTCTCTCAGTGAGTTTTCTAAGCAACCTTTAAATTAGGCATCAATCTTCTTATGTACATATGAGAAAATTGACACTCAGCAAAGTTAGGTAACTTGCCTTAGATCAAATAGCTAGAAATGGTCCGTGGAAGGAATCAAACTATAGCCATAGGATTGTCCTGGTTGCATAGCCTACACGGCATAGTGAAGCACTTAGGGTTGGGGTATAAACAAATGTAGGTTCAAATCCCACGTCTTCTGTTAGTGTTACCTTAGGCAAATTAGTTAAAGTCTCTGAATCCAAATGTCCTGATTTCTGATATGAGGATATGAATAATACCTAGCTTCTGTGTTTTAGGCAATTACACAAGACAGCACATGTAAAGCATTTAACAGTAGCTGTCACAGAGAAGGCATTCAAGGCATGTTGGCTATCCCTGGCCCCTGTGGCACAGCCGCAATTAGGCATAAGAAACTACCCGAGGACACACAAATGTTACATGTCTCCTGAAGAAGAATAGGATATGCCACTTTGGGATAAGTATTATTTTAAACTGAAGACAATGGAGAGTTAACAGATGCAGAAAGAGTTCTCTGCCTTCTCTTTATCCACCCCAAAGCGAGGCATACATTTCCTTTTGTTAAGGTGTCCTCTTCTGTACCAGGAATGGGAAAGGGGCTTGTCCCAGAGAGGAAGAGTCAGCATTGACATGCAGGTGCATAAACAACCCTTATGAAAATAATCCTTATCTTCTGTTAGTTCCCCCTACAAATTTCCAAGTCAGTTGCCCACAATGTCCTAGCCCAAACCTCCTTTCCTTTGTTAAAATGATGATGTATAAGAGTTTTACTTCTTTTCTGTGAAATCCCATGCATGAAAGTACCAATAAAAATTATGTGCCTTTTCTCTTTGGAATTTGTAATTTCTTAAATTTGTAGCCCCTCCAGGTACTGAGCCCAAGAGGTTAAAGAAAAAGATTTTCCTTCCTGACACTCTTCATTGAGAAATTTGGCCAGAGGAAGGACAAAGAATTGGGGAAGTTGGAAGGAAAATGCCGTCATGATTTTGACATTTTGACATAACTTTCTTTGATCTAACTATTGTACAAAGATGAATAGGCTGTTGCTATGTGAGTTTGCCAGTGTACATGACAAGCATTCAGCATAAAAGGCAAAGTGCTGGAAAGAAAACCACATCTGAGTTCTGAGTGAATCAGCCAATGATGTCATGTAAACAGAGATGGCAGGGAAATATGATTTAGGCACTACATGAAGTATAATAACAATAAAGAAAATTGAAAAAATAAGAGTAACACATCTATCTTGGTTGGTGGCTCAGTGGATAGGCACTGGCCTGTAAACCCATAGGTCACTGGTTAGATTCCTAGCCAGGACACATAACCAGTTGCAAGCCAGGTCTCCAGCCAGGTCTGTAGCTGGAGGCAGGTGAAAGGCAACCATACATTGATGTTTCTTTCCTTCTCTGCCTCCCTCCTCCCCTCTGAAAATAAGAAATAAAATCTTTTTAAAAAGCTATTGAAATAAAAGAGGCCCTGGCTGGTGGCAGAGTGGATAAGGCACCGGCCTGCAAACCCAAAGATCGCTAGTTGGATTCCCAGGCAGGGCACATAACCAGGTTGCAACCCAGGTCTCCAGCCAGGTCCGTAGCTGGAGGCAGGTGAAAGGCAACCATACACTGATGTCTCTCCCCCTCTCTGCCTCTCTCCCTTCCCTTCTCTCTAAAAATAATAAATAAAATCTAAAAAAAAAAACAAAAACCCAAACACTTAAAAAATAATATGAAATCTGGAGAGTTAAAAATTTCTAAATATATTAAAATGAACCACAATACATTGAAAGTCAGCAAGTATTATTTGTATTCAAAAAATTACTTCTCAGTGACACTTATGAGATTCAAAAAGCCTTTTTTTTTTTTTACCTTCTGATAGTGCCAGGGAATGGTAGTCTCCACAGGAAACTTGTATTATTTTGATATCAGTCAGAGTTTTTATCTTCCTATAATAAAAATGATACAAAAATCTATTAATTCTTCTGAAGATTGCCAAGTGAACTGCACATTTAAAACATCCCAAGTAATACAGTTGGTCTAGGAAAACAATTTTATGTTCTTGTGTTTCTGTAGTACCTTTTTACCAAAAGCTCTGAACTTTTAAAAATGTATTGATTAGAGAGAAACAAACATTGATTTGTTGTTCTACTTTATTATGCATTCATTGGTTGGTTGTTGTATGTGCCTACTGGGGTTAAAGCCTGAAACTTTGGCACATCAGGGCAATGCTCTAACCAACCAAGCTACCCAGCCAGAACAAGCTCTGTACTATTTTTAACATGACACCAACACATACAGAGATACAAAGCTGTGGCTGGCATGGCTCAGTGGATTGAGTGCTGGCCTGTGAACCAAAAGGTTGTTGGTTCAATTCCCAGACAGAGCACATGACCCTCCCTTGCCTTTTCCCTACCTTTCCCTCTCAATAAAAATAAAGAAATAAAATCTTTAAAAAAAATACAGAACACAAAGGTACACGGCAGAATCCTGAACAGTATACAATGTAAAAGTGAATTTTACTGGACTTCTCATGCATTATTTAATGTACCAACTTTTATTGGCCTAAAAGAATAAATTTCCTCATACACGTATAGCACAGGGCTTTAGAATTTGTAGAGCACTGTCATCTACGTCACCTGATCTAAGCCCTGTAAGGTAAATAAGCCACTGGGTTGACTTGTCATTTTTGTGGATCAGACACATCAATCAGCAATTTCATACAGTTGAACTTAGTAGAACTCAACGAGGCCAAATAGGTTTTAAGTTGTAGAATTAGACTCAAATCTTTCCATTCCAAGCACAATGATCATTCCCCCAAGCCACAGCAATAACAAGGTTACTTCCTAGTATTAAAAAACATGCTTTCAAACATTTCCAAAGCATGTAATTCATGACCATAAAATTTGGACTGCTTGTCATAGCATTTGTCCAAGAAAGCTATTTGTGAGGATATGCTTTGTCCCCTCTATTTTACTAAGTAAGATATTAGGACCCAGTCACTTATAACAAAAGGTTATGTTGGGAGAAAAACTTGCATTTCCAATCTGGGTGCTGTGCCTGAGGACCTGCAATTAATTGACAATAGACAGATTAACAGGAGAAAAGGCACAGTTTATTATATGATCACACAGGAGCTCCTAGCAAGAGAAACTGGGTGGAATAGCCTGAGTAAAGGTTTACATACATCAACATAGCAAAAGCAGGGATTGGGGGGTTAGAGCTTCCATGAGAGTATGGAAGGGTTCTGTTGGGTTTTTTGATTGGTCAGTCTGTCTTCACAGCAGCTGAAATCACAGGAAATTCCCTGTCAGGAGGGTTAAGGACAGCTGAACTTTAGGAGGCACTGCTTCAGTCAGATAGGAAACTCAGATAAGATTGCTTTCTGCATCTTTAGTAATGCAAATGTTTTACTTTGAAATGATCTTGATGCCAACTCAGGGAGTCTATGTGGTATAAAGTTACTTCCAATAGATTAGATTATGTTCAGAGGTTCACATTTTCTCATTTCACCATGCCTTCTCTATCATATGACTCTAAATAATAATGAGTGTGTATGTTTTTTCTTGCCTCCTCTTATTACACTGTAATGGTTGAGGTTAAAGACGGTGTTTGTCATGGTCTTCTTTGTACCCTGGCATTTTGCATGGTGCCTGACACATGGGACTCAAAAACATTGAATGAATGAATTGAAATACTTACTTAGGAACAAAAATTATTTCCTTAAATTCTTCAATCCCCAGCTGTCCTTCAGAACCAGCTCCCCATGCGAAGACCCTTCCTTTGTGACAGATAGCCAGGGAGTGCTCCTTTCCACAGCTCACGAAAACCACTTGCAGAGTTTCCAATGCTTTAATTGGTTCTTTGGGAACAAAAATGAAACAAAGCAAAAAAACCCCCGGAGATTATTAATTGAACAGCAAGTTTAAGACAATGCTTATCTTTAAAAAGAAGGGTCATTCAGATAGCTTGTCTCTTCCAATAAGCTTTTAAATAAAGGCCTCAAATCCATGCTAAAGGTATGAAGGAAATAGCTCATTGTGTGTTATACTGTCTTTATGGGAATATAACTGGTGTTCAAAAGGATGGAAATAGAGGAGGGAAAACCTGTAGGAACAATGACACTTGAGCTAATTAATTTTTTTCCTACCATGGTGGTAGCAAAACCCAGCAATATAAAGAGAGCTGGAGAGAGAAGATGGATTGATTCTACTCTCTTCTTCTGGACTCCCAGCCTTGAACACTGAGAACAGGGAATTCCTTGCTCAGGAGGAAACAAGTGGAGAGTTTGTCTCACTAATGTGAGAGGTAGACGCCAGATTTCCTCACACTGAAGAATGCAGTAATAGCCTCTAAATGTACCCACAAATGAAAACCTGATCACATTTCCTTACAAGCCAGTCTAGACTATTTCCCAAAAGTGTCTCTGAATTATAAAAGATTGAAATTAAGTACATCATTATCAGTCAAGTTTTAGTTAACATTTAAGTTTTCTTTTAAAAAAATCTTTATGATCTTAGTCCTGGCTGATGGCACAGTGAATAAGGCACCAGCCTTCGAACCCAAAGGTCGCTGGTTCGATTCCCAGCCAGGACACATATAACCAGGTTGCAAGCCAGGTCTCCGGCCAGGTCTGTAGCTGGAGGCAGGTGAAAAGCAACCATACATTGATGTCTCTCTCCCTCTCTGCCTCTTTCCTTTCCCCTCTCTCTAAAAATAATAAATAAAACCTTTAAAAAAGAAAAAGAAAAAAAAAAGCCTTAGGGTATTTCTGAGGGAGTTACAGGTGTAAAACCTACAAATCACATTTGAAAGATCACTTCCCAGGCAAGGACTGGTTTCAAGAGGCAAGTGGGAGGGGCCAAGTCGCAGTTGAGGGAAGAGCGCTCTTGTTTTAGTTCGGCTCAGTTTCTCTTTCGGTTTTTCTTTGAGGAATTGGAAACCGAAAGGAACGCGAGATGCGCAGGAAAGCGAAACTGCTGAGGTTGCACTCCGGCGGCGCGGAGCGGGAGTTGCAGTCAGCTGTCGCCCCTGAGGGCAGAAGGCTCCCAGTACCCGCACCTGCCTGGTGCCGCCCTACACCTGCGTCCCAGTACTCACGTGGCCTGTCCCCTGGCGGTGCGCGCCTCCGGCCCAGCTGGCCCCGGCTGTTGTCCCCGCATGAGTGGACGGTGCCGTTGCTCAGCAGCAGCAGCGAGTGGCGCTCCCCGCAGGCTGCCTGCTGCAGCTCGGCGCCCCGCGGTTGTTCCTGGCGCTGCAGTTGCCCGGGGCTGGCGCCCCAGCGGAAGTACATCTCGCTCGCGTGCCTGGCTGCCTGCTAGCGACTTGCTGCTCAGTCTCCACTGGCTCCCAAAGGCTAATGACGGGTGGCAGGCTGGGTCTCTCCCATCCCAACTTCACGCTGCCGTGGAACTTGCCCTCAGGAGGATTGCGCTGGCACCCTACGTCACCTGGACCCCTCCCAGCCAATGACTTTCCGGGCTCAAATACTTAAGCCAGTAGCGCCCAGTGCTGAGGGGCAGCGAAAAGAGACTCTGGAGAAAGAGCACTTAAGATTTACATCCTAGCTAAGCCGCTTCTGAGTTATGTGACATTGGGCAAGTGACTTAATGATTCTGTCCCTCACCTACCATGTCTATGAAATGTGGGCAGTAATACAGCGAATGTACTATGCTAAGACAATTTAATAGATAATTGTCAAGGCAGCGTTGCTGTGAGCGATCACCCGGAGACCAATGTGGGAGCAGGCAACGGGTTTAGTGGGGGTTAAAGGGGAAGGAGGGCAGTATGGGAGCCGGTAGCGGGTTCATTTAGGGTTGGGCGGGAAGGGCTCCAGGACGGGCCCAAGGGCCCATGGAGAAGGAGAATAGAGACTGCCAGCCCTCTCGGGCCTGGGGGAGTCCCGCTGAACACTTATGTTGGCGGTTTTTAAGCTTGCACGTTGCAGTCAGTTTGTATTGTCCCTTGTTCACTATAAACACTGCCAGGTCGCCAAGTGTGACAAGTGTTTATCTCAAGCAGATTCCTGAGCATCCTGTCCTTCAGACCAGGTTCGTTGGCACATTCCACTCTGGCTGCTTTTATTCTCTGATAATAATTCGTAATGTGTTAAAATAATTCCTAGAGTACTTAATTAGAGCATCTAAGTGCCAACCCTCTTCTAAGCTGTTTTTGGCTCTAGAAATGGCAAACTCTTCATGATGCTTACATTCTTTTCTTTATAAACAGATAGCTAAATAGTTAGCATAAGGTCAAGTGGCAACATGAAAAATAAAACAGTAAAGGAACAGAGGGTGAGGACAGAAGGAACTGGTATTTTTGATAAGGTATCAAGGAAGGTAAGGAAGCAACATTTGAGCAGAGAAGGGAGGGAATTTGGGGAATGAGGAAATGAGTCATGCTCATATTTAAGGGTAGGGTTGCAGGGGGAGCAAACTGAAAAGTTTTGAACACAGAAGTGGTATGATGTAACTTTAGTTTTAAAAATAGCATTCTTGTTGCTGTGTAGAAGATAACAGGACAAACACGGAAGCAGAAAAGCCAATTAGAGGTTGCTGTAAGGAGTCCAGGTCACAAGGATGATGCTGGCACTAAGGTCATTTCCTGGAGGGGAGGAAAGATGAAATCATCACATTCAAAATGTTTTGAAGGCCAGAGTCTGTGGACTTGCTGATGGATTGGAAGTGTGAGGAAAGAGGGAAAAGAATTAGGATTCCTACAAGGTCAGCTTGAACAATCAGGTGAACAGTGGTACTCAACACTGGGATGGGGAACCCTGAGGGAGGTGCCGGTTTGGGGTTGGTGGGTCAGGAGTTCAGTCTGGTGATAACAGAGATGCCTGGTGTAAGAGGAAGCAATAAGATAAATTGCACTGAGTTGTGGAGAGAATTCAGGGTGGAGCCATGTGGTTGGCAGTCCTCGGTGTAGAGATAATACTTAAACTCAGGTGATAGACTGAGATCATCCAGGGAGTGGGTGTGGCTAGCATATAATATAGAACTGATCCTAGGAGGAAAATGGAGAGGGCTGGTGTGCATGAAAACAAGTGAAGAATAAATAAGGGAATGATCAGCTCTGTCAAATGTTCATCAAGAGGGTTGATCTTCAGGTTTGGCAAATTGGAAGTCATTGGTGACTGACAATGCTAGCCATCATCAACATTATTATTTTTACCTTTATAGTAACCATTTATACACTGTCATTTCACCTCTCCTTACTACCACATTTAAAGTTCTCTTAAAATGAGAACAAATGTTGTTTTTCATTCTTAAGAGTGCCTGGCACATGGTAGATGCTAATAGGTATATACCGGACAAATGGTTTGATGAGTGCTGAGTACATGAGTAGCATTCATACTCCTGGCTCCATTTTAGAATATGCCATTTACTATCTACCTTTTTATGAATAGTAATTTCCTAAATGTTTATTACTTTCCTCTGCCACCAACTGTAAGGATTTGACACTATCAGCCTAAGACATTGAGCCCTTATATTATTTCTTTAAAAAATTATTTTACTGAACTAAAATATGAGTGTATTATGTTCATTCTGTGGCCACCCAGTACAGTGTCTACTACATTTAAAGAACTCATTGAATGTTAGTGAGTTAACTAACTAAAAGGTAAAGAAATTGATTGTACTGTTACTACTTGAGAAAGATATAATTATCCATTCATCTGTGTTCATGCACTTGGAAATAGTAGCTCCCATTTATTGAACATTTATGATGTGTTTGTAACAGGGTGCAGAGAATAAAGCATAAGTCCCCTGAAAATAGGAGAACAACCCTCACAAATGTTTGATTGGGGTGGGGTGAGGGGGCTTGGATAGTATGGGTGTTTAAGATACATTGTGTAATGATAGCAAGTGAATAGCTGTGCCTTCCTGAAGTGAAGAGGGCTGCCCCCTGGCGAGAATTATGTATAGACTGAGAAAACAGTCAGGGACTCAGGAACTCATGACATAGCTGGGGGAGCTCATACAGCCCCTGAGAGAGAGGCAGTGGGTGGATGCCCACCTCAGAGGTCTGCACGTCCCTAGGAACTTTAGCCCTGACTAATGATAGCAGCCAAAAGAAGGTGACAGATATGGGGAACTGGCAAAAATGGCAAACACTAACACATCATTGGAGGGGCCAGACAACATGTGGTCACACAGGAAGTTCTGAGCAAGCGTTTCATGAGAGTGGGCTGAAAGAGAGGTTGGAAACCACACAGTCTGGAATGAGTGACAGAGGGGGTCCTGTGGGAGGTCTGAAAATTAGGGAGAAAGAGCCACAAGGTGGGCAGTGAGAGGAAACCCGACTGGAGAAGATGGCAGCAGGCCTGGTGAAGCTGCATGCAGGGACTTGCCCAGCCACCCAGAGATGTGAGAGATGCTTGGAGCTGAACCATGATGGGGAAAGCTGAGCTGCTGATTTCTGCTTTTCTGAAAGAGGGTACCTCTGACTTACATGTTTTAAAACTGGCCTGGTTTGGCAAAGGGAGGTAGGGCTATGTGTTTTGGGGTGTTTTTAAAGGTAACTGGACTTAATGGCATAAATTGCCATTATTCTAAATCTGTGTAACCTTTAAATAAATAACCCCTTTCCTATTTCACCAAACTCTTGCATTGGGAGTCAGGCTTTTTGGTGGCAGGCAATTGAACCTAATAGCTATTCCAGAATAACGGGGTTCTGTAACATGTTGACTATTTTATATAAAATAGCTAACTTAATTCTTGCATCTGTTTTTCTCAATTAAGACAGGTTTGGTTGTCCAGAGGCTAAGGGAGAAGGAGAAGAAAGGAGCAAAGAAGGGGAATGTTAGGGACTACTAGTCTTTTTGGCAAGGCCCAGCTAGCAGAAAAGGGCTTTTGGCAAGGCCAGCCCTAGTGCCAGGTGGACCCAGAACAGAGGACACCGTGTACAGGGAGTCAGCCCGTTGTGTTTACCCCGTAGCCCATGAAGCATGGAAAGCGGAGAGTGTGCCATGCCTTGTTCTCTGCAGCTAGCTTAGCTTCCTGGTTTCAGTTGAGCAGGTGCCAGTAATATCTGCATATAAGCTTAGTGTGATTAATAAACGGGACTCGCGGCTTGGGCGAGCCTCCCGACCCCAACTTTGTCTCTTCTTTCTTTCTTGCGTCCTCCGCCATCCAAACCCCGTGCATAATCCAGGGACGGCTGGTCCGTCACAGGGGAGCTAGTCAAGGAACTAGTATAAGTGACTCATGGATGTGGACAACAGGGTGGGAATTGACTGGGAGAGAGGATGGGGTGGGTGGGGCCGGGGAGAGCAATGGGGGGAAAATGGGACAAATGTAATTTACTGTTGTTGTCAATAAATGGAAGAAAAAAAAAAAAGAAATTAGGACAACTGTAATAGCATAATCCTTTAAAAAAAAAGTTTGGTTGTACGTGATAAAAAATGTGACCTAAGCTCATTTAAGCAAAAGGGAAATTTACTGATGGATCGCATTATTGTTTTTCAAAAAACTTTGCTGCTGTTTTCTTCCCTGTGGCATCAAGCTTGAGGATGTGAATTTGTTTCGGCCAACGACATGCAAGTGGGAAGCATCTTCCAGGCAGAGCCAGTATATATTTTCCTATTCTATTTTTCTCCCTCCTCTATTACAACAACTGGTGATTTTCCACGTAGAGATTATTCCATCATCCTGGACCTAAGATTAAAAACAACAATTTAGCAGAGTTGTAGCTAATCTGTGTAGAATGAGTGAGAAATGAATCTTTGTTGTTGCCAGGCCCTGAGCCAGGGAGGCTAAACATAACTTAGTCTCTTCTGATGGTCTCATGTCAGCATGGCTGATTTCAGGAACTGCTTCCTGTCAATAAGGACTTAATGTCCCAATGACTCCATTTCTCTGTATCCCTTTAATTCACTTCTTGCCATGAGGGCTTCATCTTTAGGCTTCATAGTTCCCGGCTCCACTCCTTGGTTCTGGAATCTCCTATGAGGTGGTAAGTTTAGCCGTGATGCCCCCTATGGCCCAATTTGGGTCACATATCTATCCCTGAGCCAGTCACTGTGGGTGCTGGAAGATGGAATCAGTTATCTGGCAGGTCTCTCTGAAAGGTGGAGTGGACTCACGCATGCAGAGGTTCTAAGGGGAGAGGTAGGCAGATTCCCACATGAAAGCTGGGCCTGTAGCTGGAAGAAGTGGGGAATGGGCGCGAAGGACATGAGCAACATGCATCCTCTCCATCAATCACGTAGAATAAGGATTAATGTAGTTCCTGTTTTGTGGGTATGGAATCAAGGTTCAGAGACTTTTGGTAACTTGCTTGAAGTTACATTGCATGTAAGTGGCAGAATTTCAACACTAATCAATTTGACTAAAAAACCTATTCAATTTCTACTCTCAAAAAAAAAAAAAAAAAAAAATTGAGCCCTGGCTGGTGACACAGTGGATAAGGTGCTGGCTTGTGAACCCAAAGGTTGCTGGTGGGGTTCCCCAGCCAGGGCACATAACCAGGTTGCAAGCCAGGTCTCCAGCCAGGTCCTTAGCTGGAGGCAGGTGAAAGGCAACCATACATTGATGCTTCTCCCCATCTTTGCCTTTCTCCCTTCCCCTCTCTCTAAAAATAATAAATAAAATAAAATAAAATAAGATTTTATTTATTTATTTTCAAGAGAGGAGAAGGGAGTGGGAAAGGCAAAGAAACAATGATGTGTGAAACAAACATTGATTGGTTGCCTCTCACATGCCCCCAGCCAAAGACCTGGCCTCACAATCCAGGCATAGCTCCTTATAGGGAATCAAACTGGCAACCTTTCAGTTTGCAAGGTGATGCTCAACCCATCAAGCTATACCAGTCAAAGCTAATTTCTACTCTTTAGTCCCTGATTTCTCTTCTAGTGTCCTCTTCAGGTTAATAGCACACCCTCACAACCATCCCATCTAGGCAATTTCAATTCACCTTATGTTACCTCCCCTAATCAATTAGCTGATGAAGGAAGTTGATTTATATCAGCAATATCTCATTTTCTATGCTCTTTATATCTCCACCGTTCCCCAGTTCAGGTTTTCTGCAGTAACTTTTGGCATCTCTAATCAATCTTTTATGTTCTGCTAAGAATTATCTACAGAAAACACAGTTCTGACCACATCACATATCTTCTTTAATGATTGCAGGCCTATTACTACAGAAAAACTAAACACAAAATCCTTTGTGTATAATTTAAGGCCCTCCATGATCTACTTCTAACCGATCTTCCCAGCTGCATTTCACCAACAATTACAGGCATCATGCCATTACAGGCACACATAGACACACAGACCATGGTCACAGTGAACAACTCGTCCTTTTCCATAGCCATGCTTTTGTTCATTCTGTATCTTCAGCTTAGAATTTCCTTTTCCCCATTTGTTTGCAAACATATAAATGTCTTAAATACCTCCATCTCTGTGAAGCCTTGGACTCCACACATCAATTACTCCTTTCTGAACTCTTCCAATAAATGAAGTCCTTAGTCCTCATACACTCCCCAACATGGTACTACTTACACTCTATATTGCTGTATTGCCCAACCAACTCTGTGAGACACCATAATCATCTTTGTAGCCTCACCAAAGCCTTGCAAAGTGTCTCTTATACAATACATGCTAAATTGAGCGCCTGGCTGGAAGAAGTGGGGGATGGATGTTCAGGAGGTACTTAATGGGCACTCAGTGACTATGAGGTGAGTTAATTAGGTAAAATTCATGGTTAATATATATTTAAAACCCTTACCGAATGTCCACTATGGGTATGATGTGAAGCAAACAAAATATAATAATTGTTCATGTTAGTATTTACTTTAGACTTTACAAAATCTTTCCAGCTATTTAAACCTCATAGGCTTAGAGGAAATAGGCATGAGAGGGAAGGAACACTACCCCTATTGCAAAAATAGAGAACTTAGGTTCTGAATGTAAAAGTGATGGTCTCATATGAATGGTTACATATGAATAAGTGCCATAGCCCTTGGCTTTTCTTTCTATTCTATAACCATGTCTGATGACCTTCCCTTTTTCAAAGAAAACCCAGGTAAAAAAAAAGGAAGTAATCCAAATGGACTGTCATTATATCTTTAAAATCAAATGTTGAAGATTATGTATACCTAATATGCAAATAGCCCATTTTTCTTTTCTACTATGTTTTCCCCTCTTAACAGTGATTTAAGACAGGAGAATGAGCCCTGGCTGGCGTGTCTCAGTGGATTGAGTGCTAGCCTATGAACCAAAGAGTTGCAGGTGTGACTCCCTGTCAAGGCACATATCTGGGTTGTGGGCCAGGTCCCCAGTTGGGGGTGTGTGTGAGAGGCAACCACACAATGATGATTCTCTCCCTTTCTGTCTCCCTCTTTTCCCCTCTCTAAAAATAAATAAATAAATAATATTAAAAAAAATAAAATGCATTACATTAAAAAAAGAAAAGACAGAAGAAGGGGAGAAGGAAAAGAAAATAAAATTTTCTAACTACTTAAAACATACCAGTTTCTTTTACCATATGTTTCCCCATTTTAGCCTTGCAACCACCTCCTAAGATCCATGTTACATATCCCACATAGAAATGGATAAATCAAGTCTCAAAAATTGTACTGACTGGATCAAGAAAGCCACACCTCCCTGCTCTACTTTCTTTCTACCAACAACAGTGGTTAAAAGTGAGGTGAGGAAAATGTTGGAAAGGGGATAAGTGGAAGGAAGATCTTGCTAACTGTCAATGCAAATATGGTGGGGTTTAGGAAAGATAGAATAAACCAGATAGGAGGTGGGGAAATAGGCTGGGATCAGTCCTTGGGGATCAGCTGGAAGGACATTTGGAAGAGGTAGAGATCTTGTGATTCTATTGCTTTTCTCTGCCGTCCTCTTCTTAGACCCACTTCTGCTATAACCCCTTTCTGAGTTCAAAGCCTATCCTCTGTGCTACTTAGCCAGAACAGCCTGTAGACTGACAAATGAAAAGTAGAACACACTCTATATATCAGCTGAGTTTATGAAGACACTCCATCTGCCATCCCACTTACTTCCAGATGTCATCCAGTGGTTCTTCACAATGGGCAATAAATTAGGATAGCCAGTACAAGTTAGTGGGGGGAAAGCAACCTGCTCCAATCCCACCTTTCAGTTTCCTTATAGGTAAGGAAGTAATTTTGATTTTTAACTCTAGATGGTGGTATTCATCATCTTGAGTTTTTATTATTTATTTATTTATTTTTCATAAGAAAATATTTCATTTCAGGTGCAGTAATTATCAACTAACATTAAAAAAACTTTAAAAAAAGATTTTATTATTTTTCAGAGAGAGGGAAGGGAGAGAGGCGGAGAGGGGAGCTAAGGACCTGGCTGGAGACCTGGCTTGCAACCTGGTTACGTTGCCCTGGCTGGGAATCGAACCAGTGACCTTTGGGTTCTAAGGCCTTTGCCTGATCCACTGTGCCACCAGCCAGGGATAAAACACTTTAAAAATTAGTAAATGTGTTATTTAGTATTTTTTGTTATATTCCAAAAATCTATGTAATAGCTGTACAAAAGGATCATTTTGCAATGCAAATTAATTTTTTGCCCCAAGTATTTTTCTTAAATTATAGTTTTTCAATATTTGACATTGGTCTATATATCCTTTCATCAGTTGTTTGCCCCTTATTTTATAAATTTTATCTTAAATTATTATGTAAGTTAACTTTATCTGTTCCTATTATTTAGTTACGTTGGTCTTGATTTAGTTTATGCTAAAATTTACTATGCATTATAGTATTCATAGACTATAAACATTTTTCTTTCTTAAATATTTATTTTGCTATTACAGCTGTCCCAATTTTTCCCCCTTTGCCCCCCTCCACCCAGTACCCTATTTTTCTCTGGCAATGCTCCTCATTAGTTCATATCCATGTGTCATGCATATAAGTTCTTTGGCTTCTCCATTTCCTTTATTCTTCTTAACACCCACCTGTCTATTCTGTAATCACCAATGTATACTTTCTTTTTCCTTTCACAAATTCACCATTTTATTATTTTTGCATGTGTTTGGTAATATTGCAATTCATATTACTTGAAAAACTAATTCTTTAGCTCGCTTCGGCAGCACATATACTAAAATTGGAATGATACAGAGAAGATTAGCATGGCCCCTGTGCAAGGATGACACGCAAATTTGTGAAGCGTTCCATATTTTTCTGAACAGACAACTCACTGAGGAAGATATAAAAGGGCCCAGAGGCATATGAAAGAATGCTCAACATCACTAGTCATCAGAGAGATGCAAATTAAAACCGCAATAAGATACCACCTCACACCTGTCAGAATGGCAATCATCAGCAAATCAACAAACAAGTGTTGGCGAGGATGTGGGGCAACGGGAACCCTCATACACTGTTGTTGGGAATGTAGGCTGGTGCAGCCACTGTGGAAAACAGTATGGGGTTTCCTTAAAAAACTAAAAATGGAACTGCCTTTTGATCCAGCTATTCCACTACTTGGACTATACCCAAAGAATCCTGAAACACCAATTCATAAGAACCTATGCACACCTATGTTCATAGCGGCACTATTTACAATAGCCAAATGCCGGAAACAGCCTAAGTGCCCATCAGTGAATGATTGGATCCAAAAACTTTGGTACATTTACACAATGGAATGCTATATAGCAGAAAGAAAGAAAGAACTTGTACCCTTTGCAACAACATGGATGGAACTGGAGAGTATTATGCTTAGTGAAATAAGCCAGTCAGTGAAGGACAAATATCATAGGATCTCACCCATTACGGGACAATAATGAACAAAACTAACAACAAGCAAAGCAGAACCAAATATATGAATACAAGGAATAGGCCTTCAGTGGTCAGGGGAA
>PVIW01007621.1:6402-49314 GCA_004026585.1 Noctilio leporinus
GCCCAAAACCTATGGGATACAGCAAAGGCAGTTCTCAGGGGGAAATTTATAGCAATACAGGCCTTCCAAAAAAGGTTACAAGAAGTTTATAAAAACGACCTAACCACAAAGCTGCAAGAACTAGAGGAGCAACAACAAACAAAGCCCAGAGCAAGTAGAAGGAAGGAAATCATCAAGATCAGAGCAGAATTAAATAACTTAGATATTCAAACTATAATTCAAAGAATCAATAGGTCCAGGAGCTGGTTCTTTGTAAAAATAAACAAAATTGACAAGCCTTTATCCAGGCTCATCAAGAAAAAGAGAGAGAGGACCCAAATAAACAGAATCAGAACTGACAGAGGAGAACTTCACAACTGATACTTCAGAAATACAAAAGGTTGTACAAAATTATTACAAACAACTCTATGACAAGAAATATGAAAACCTGGGTGAAACGGACACATTTTTGGAAATGTATAATCCCCCAAAACTGAATCCAGAAGAAGCAGAAAGCCTAAATAGGACAATAACTAGTGAAATTGAAGGAGTAATCCAAAATCTCCCAAAGCACGAGAGCCCTGGACCGGATGGATACATAGGTGAATTTTACCAAACATTTAAAGAAGGTTTAACTCCTATCCTTCTCAACCTATACCAAAAAATACAGGAAGAGGGAAGACTCCCAAACTCATTCTACGATGCCAATATTATTCTAATCCAAAAAACCAGGTTAAGACACAACTAAGAAAGAAAGCTACAGGCCAATATCTCTGATGAACATAGATGCTAAGATTCTCAATAAAATATTGGCCAACTGGATTCAGCAGTACATTACAAAAATCATACACCATGATCAAGTGGGTTTCATCTCAAGAATGCAAGGATGGTACAGCATTCGTAACTCAATAAATGTGATACAGCACATCAACAAACTGAAAGTCAAAATCCATATGATCATATCAATAGATGCTGAAAAAGCATTTGATAAAGTACAGCAACCATTTATGATAAAAACACTAAGCAAAATGGGAATAGAGGGAGCATACCTCAACACAATAAAGGCCATATATGAGAAACCTGAAGCCAACATCATACTCAATGGGCAAAAGGTGAAAGATTTCCCTCTAAGATCAGGAGCAAGACAAGGCTGTCCACTTTCTCCATTTCTGCTCAACATCGTCTTAGAAGTTCCAGCCATATTCATTAGAGAAGAAAAAGGCATCAAAGGTACCCAAATTGGAAAGGAGGAAGTCAAACTGTCATTATTTGCAGATGATATGACAATGTACATACAAAACCTGATAGGCTCTACCAAAAACTTACTTGACCTTATAAGGAAATTTAGCAAAATAGCTGGATATAAAGTCAATATCCAAAAATCAAAAGCACTTTTGTATACCAATAATGAAACATCAGAAATAGAAGTAAGAAAACAAATCCCATTTACCATAGCAACAAGAAAAATAAAGTACCTGGGAATAAACTTAACTAAGGAGGTAAAAGACCTGTGCTCAGAAATCTACAGAACATTAAAGAAAGAAATTGAGGAAGATACAAATAAATGGAAGCATATACCATGTTCATGGATGGGAAGAATTAACATTATTAAAATGTCCTTACTACCCAAAACAATCTATAGATTCAATGCAATTTCAATTAAAATACCAATGACATACTTCACAGAAATAGAAAAAATACTTCAAAAAGTTATATGGAGCCAAAAATGCCCACCAATGGCTACAGCAATCTTGAGAAAGAAGAACAAGTTAGGAAGGATCACAATACCAGACTTCAAACAGTCCTACAAGGCTACTGTCATGAAAACTATCTGGTACTGGCATAAGAATAGACATATAGATCAATGGAATAGAATACAGAGAACAGAAATAAACCCAGGACTCTATGGTGAACTAATATTCAACATAGTGGGAAAGAACATAAAATGGAGTAAAAATAGTCTTCAACAAGTGGTGTTGGGAGAACTGGACAGCTACATGGAAAAAGATAAAATTAGACCACCAATTTACACCATACACCAGAATAAACTCAAGATGGGTAAAGGATTTAGACATAAGCAGTGCCACCATAAAGGTCCTAGAGAAAAATATAGGCAGTAAACTTGATACCCTACACCAGAATATGTTTACTGATACTTCACCTAGGCAAAGGAAATTGAAGAACAAATCAACAAATGGGACTATATCAAATTGATAAGTTTCTGTTCAACTAAATAAAACAGCAGCAAAATTGAAAGGTAACCAACTGTGTGGCAAAACTTATCTGCCAATGACACCTCAGACAAGTGTTTGATCTCCAAAATATATAAAGAACTAATGCGACTCAACACCAGGGAGACAGGCAGCCCAATTAAAAAATGGGCAAAAGACCTGAACAGACAACTCACTGAGGGAGACATACAAAGGGCCCAGAGGCATATGAAAGTATGCTCAACATCATTAGCCATCAGAGAGATGCAAATTAAAACCACAATAAGATACCACCTCACACCTGTCAGAATGGCCATCATCAACAAATCAACAAACAGTTGTTGGTGAGGATGTGGTGTAAAGGGAACCCTGGTGCACTGTAGGTGGGAATACAGGCTGGAAAACTGTATGGAGTTTCCTCATAAAACTAAAAATGGAACTGCCTTTTGATCCAGCAATTCCACTACTCGGACTATAGCCAAAGAATCCTGAAACACCAATTCATAAGAACCTATGTACATATGTTCATAGCAGCTCTATATACAATAGCCAAGTTCTGGAAACAGCCTAAGTGCCCATCAGTGGATGATTGGATCAAAAACTTTGGTACATTTACACAATGGAATACTTACACAGCAGAAAGAAAGAACTCCTAACCTTTGCAACAACATGGATGGAACTAGAACGTATTATGCTTAGTGAAATAAGCCAATCAGTGAAGGACAAATACCATATGATTTTACCCATTACATTATAATAATCAACAGAACTAACAACAAGCCAAACAGGACCAAACATATGAATACAGTAGATAAGCCTTCAGTGAGCAGAGCAAAGGAGGTTGAGGGGAGAGGGGAGGAAGAGGCAAGGAAGGGGAGCAGTTTAGACAAGAACCTAGTATGGAGGAACCATGGACATGGACAACAGTTGGGATTGTCTTTGTGGGGAAATAGGTGGGTGGGGAAGAGGACAGAGGGGAGCAAAAAGGGGATGGATGTAATACAACAACAATAAAATTAAATTAGAAAAAAGAAGAAAAAAAGAAAATTGAACTCCAAAATATCTTCATCTGACTGCTGCTACAGCTGACATCTCAATTACAACCTTAGGAGAGACCCTGAACCTAACGTTCTTGATTAAGCTGCTTCTCAATTCCTGACCCACAGAAACTGAGATCATATATGCTTGTTATTAAAGCCACTACATTTGGCTCTTTATTATCCAAGATAATGGAGGAAGGTACACTAACCTGCTCCCAGTAAAATCTGGAATAACCACCTAAACAATAGCTGGAGAGAAGCCTTATACACTGGAAAAAACTGCTTCACCACAGCATGATTGATACAGAATAAAGAGGAGACATGAAAGTGAACTTAGTTTTCATAGGTGGCAGCTGAGCTGCTAGAGGGAAATTTCAGCAGCTGGGGTTTCCTTTTCAGAAATATGGGGTTTAAAGCCCAAGGTGGGCTCTTCAGCCTATTGCATCAGAACTATAAAGGAACCTAGATAACATCCAGCTATGAAAAGCAGCAGGGTTTCTGCCTGCCAGGGATAGTCAGCTGGAGTTGCAAAGAGCCTTTTAAAGGGTCAACACATAAAGTTTTGTTTGCAGCCACTTATTCTGAGCTCTGGCAAAGTGAGGGCAGAGTGAACTAAAGATGCCTGAGGAGAGTTTGGGGACTATGGCTTTGGGGAGACAACTGAGGGAGCAGCCAATGAGATCCCTGTACTGACTCATCCTGTATACTGCAAGAGCCATCTTGCTCGGGCACAACACCCCCATCCAAGTGGCATCAGCCTGAGGGAGTCAATTACCCCACTCACAGGTATTACTCTGCCCCACCCTGTGGTGCTTAAACTTGACTGCTGATTATAGATTGATTCATTAATGACTGAAGGAGACAGCCACAGACTGTGTATCATTGGTAGTCTCAAACAAGGTGCCTAGGGTCAGATTGGGACACCATCTGATAGCACTAGGTAGGGGTGGATACAGAAAGAGAAGAAAGTGATAAACACTAGATACTACTGAGATGACTTCCACCTTGGTCTTCTTCATTATTTGCATCATTTTCTCTCCTGCATAGCCTTTTAATATTCTTATCCTTCAAGCTTGTGAATATTAAGTCACTAATTGTTATATTATAGTTATTTCAAATCTCATATTTTGATCTTCCTTTCTCTTACTTTATTTCACCTTTTTATTTCCTCTTATTTCCATTTTAAATTTTGTTTTCTCTCCTGCTGCAACTTGTTTCCAATTCTGTACTCTTACTATCTCTCCCCCTCTAGCCTATCAAAACCGTATTTCTTGTCATTAGTTATCTCACATTCATTTTCCTCTTCTTAAAATATCCTTATTCCCTCCCCACCCTTATTAATCTTTGCTTGTTGGTTGTAAATCAGGTTTTTGTTGAATTTTTAAAATTTTATTCCTAAATCTTCACAATTTTTATATTTCAAATCTCTACTATTCCCCTCTCCTAATCCGTTTTGCCTTCTTCCTGCCTTTTCATTTTTTACATTTTAAATTAGAAATTTTCCGTCTTAACCTGGTTTTCATTCCTCACTCTTAGTATTCCTTTCCTCTCTATCATCTCAAAATCACTTCTGTTCCATCTAGAAATCTCTCAAGCTTTTCTTTCTTTTCTCCTCTCTTGTTTCCATCCATACCACCTATATTAACCTTTGCTCATTGGTTGTCAATAGTGCTATGGAGGATCATTTTTTTCCATCTGGTTCCTTTTTTTCCTCTTCATACACACACACACACACACACACACACACACACACACACACATATATATATATATATATATATATATATAAGTTTCTGTTGAAACAATACTACATCTTTCCTTCTCTTCACCATGCTTTCTTCATTCCTATTTTACTTATTTAAACTTTATTTCATTCATTGCTTTGCACCTATTTTCTACTCTTATAATTGCTTCTCCCTCTACCCTCTCAAAAATCATTTTTCTTTTAGTTAGTTAACTCACATTCATTTTTCCTTTCTATATTTGTCTTAATCTATTTACAACTTCATTAATATTGGCTCATTTACTGTTGAGAATCTGATTGTGGATGGGGTTTATTCTTGTGGATATGGGTTACTTTCCTAGACTGTTTGGTTTTGTTCTGGCAGCACCTTTACAAGATGTGGTGGGCAGAGCAACTCTCAGTCAGCCAGCTAGAGGGAAGGACTCACTAAAGACAGACCAACAATCAAACCCAATTACCACCAGAGAACCTACATAAATGTTTAAAGGGCATCCAAACAACATCAAGTTCAGGAGATCAAGGACACTGCACTGCTGAATACCAAAGGTCTCTTACCACAGAAGGTTATACCACAAAGTCAGAAAGTCAAATAAGATCAATCTAAGAAGCAGAAACATACAAGAAAAGTCACCTAAAATAGGGAGACAAAGAAAAAACCTTGAAGCAAAAGGAAAGGAGGAATCCCCAGAAAGAGTTCTAAATGAAATAAAGGCAAGTAAACTATCAGACATTGAGTTAAAATAATGATTATAAGAGCCCTGGCTGGTGGCACAGTGGACAAGGTGCAAGCCTGTGAACCCAAAGGTCACTGGTTCAACTCCCAGCCAAGACACATAACCAGGTTGCAAGCCAGGTCTCCAGCCAGGTCATGGCTGGGGGTAGGTGAAAGGCAACCATACACTGATGTTTCTCTCCCTCTCTGCCTCTCTCCCTTGCCCTCTCTCTGAAAAGAATAACAAAAATCTTTAAAGAAAAGAATATAATGAATATAGAACAAGACTAGAAATAATTGGTTGTATGTCAAATTTTCTATTAAAAACAATGATTATAAGCATGCTCAACAATCTCAGTGAAAACTAAAAAGAACTCTGGTGGAGCTACAAAGAACATACTATGAACTATACTAGAAAGAAAAAGGAAATAGAAACTATTAATAAGAGCCAGGTGGAAATGACAAATGCAAATCTGAAATGAAGAACACAGTAGTAGGAATTGAAAGCAGGCTAGATGGAACAGAGGATCAGATCAATGAGCTGGAGGACAACATACTAGAAAAATGTTCCCAGCAGAGCAACAAAACAAGACTAAAAGAGGATGAAGAGTGTTTAAGGGAGCTGCAGGACAAAATGAAACATAATAATGTCAATATCACAGGGATACTAGATGGAGAAGAGGAGCAAGGGATAGAAAACTTTTTTGAAAAAGTAATGACAGAAAATTTCCCTAACTTGATAAGAGATTAAAGTCACACAAGTCCAAAAAGAACAGAGGGTCCCAATAAAGATGAAGCCAGAGGCCCATCGGAAGACATATCTTAATTAAAATTCAAAGACAAAGAATATTAAGGCAGTAAGGGAGAGACAAGGAGCTCCAATAAGACTGTCACCTGATTTCACAACAGAAACACAGTAAGATGGAGGGAATGGTAAGAAATATTCCAAGTAATGAAAAGCAAACACCTACAATGAAAATGACCCAGCAAGGCTCTCATTTAAAATGGAAGGTGAAATAAGGAGTTTCCCTGACCAAAACAAACAGAAAAACAACTAAAAGAATACATCCCCCTGGCTGGTAGCACCGTGGATAAGGTGCCAGCCTGCTAACCCAAAGGTCGCTGGTTCCATTCCCATAACCAGGTTGTAAGCCAGGTTTCCAGCCAGGTCCATAGCTGGAGGCAGGTGAAAGGCAACCATACATTGATGTTTCTCTCCCTCCATACATTGATGACTCTCTCCCTGTCTCTCTTCCTTCCCCTCTCCCTAAAAATAAATTAAAATCTTAAAAAAAAAAAAAAAAGAATACATCTCTACCAAAAATTGCAAGAGATGCTAGGTGAACTGCATTAAGAAGATGAAGAAAGGGTTGGGGAGGGGGGTGCACAGGCACAAAGGAAAGTAATGATAATGCTTAAGTAACTATCAATAATAACCTTAAATATAAGTGGATTAAATGTTCCAATCAGAAATCATAGGGTAGCTGAGTGTATAAGAAAACATGACCCACATATATGCTGTCTATGAGAGAACCACCTCAGAACAAAAGATCTCCACACACTGAAAGGAAGGGATAGGAAAAAAATATTTCAAGCAAACAAACATGAAATAAATGCTGGGGTTGCAACACTTATGTCAGATGAAGTAGATTTTGAGACAAAGACACTTTATAACACCTAAGGGAATAATGTATCAAGAAGATATAACCCAATCCGGAGGAGTTCTGGCAAGATGGCAGAGGAGTAAGTGGAGCTACACCAATCTCCTCCCAGGTCACATCTGGAATTACTTCTTTGGAGAAAAAAATTAGCTGAAATTACCAACAGATACCAGCTGGAAAAAGTCCTATAACCACTGACAGAACAGAAGAGGAAGCTTCATCACAATGTGACTGGTAGGAATTGTGGAAACATGAAAGTGCTGGCTGGGCCCCACGGGAGGCAGCAGCCAAAGGGAGAGACCCCAGGGCTCCACCTGAGAAGGGGAGCCCCAGCTGGGTTTCTCAGCCTACAGCAAATGACTGAGAGTGGAGCAGCATCCAGCTGAGAAGGGTGGAAGGCTGTGGAGCTTACTAGCTTAAGAGAGAGCTTGAGACAGAGAAGTACTAAGGTGACCACAGTGAAAATACATTGGCACCCACCTACCCTGGGCTCCAGCAGAAGGAGGGCAGAGTGGACTAGAGATGCATGGGGAGAGTTTCTGGTGGTGGCTTAGAGGAGAGTAGTGGGGAAGCAACTGTGGGGTTCCTGGTGCTGACTCATTGCCCATACCTCAGATGGGCTGAGCTGCACCAACAGGCTTCCCTATGAGGGGTTCTCATAGCCCTGCCCACTGGAATCAATCTGCTCCACCCAGTGGTACCTGAGCCTGGTGCCTGATCACAATTCTTTGACTTACATCTAAATAAATCTTGCCTGCCCTTCCGTATCGGAGCATAGATACAACAGTTGGCTCCAGAAGAGGTATTTCTTGCCCAGCAGCACCTGGGCCTAGAGCTGAGTACAAATTCTCTGACTTACAGCTGGGTCAGTCAGACAGTCCCTCGTAGTGGCATGCAAGCCTGGTGGCTGATTGTGGATTCATTGGTTCACAACTGAGTTGGTCTGTCCTGCCCAGTGGCACTAGGGGCTGGTGGCAGATCACAAACTCATTGGATGAAAATTGAACCTTTCAGCCTAGCCCAGTGGCCCCTTAGCTTGGCATTTGATCACAGATTCATTGGATTATAACAGAATCTTTCAGTCTAGACCAGCCCCACCTGAGCCTGGAGGCTAATCACAGATTCATTGGATTATACCTGAACCTTGCTAGCTAATCCAGCAGCTCCTAAGCCTGGTGGCTGAGCACAGATTCATTGGATTACAATTGGATCTTGCTACTTAGCCCAGAGTAAAATTAAAGGACTTAGAGACTAAAACTACAATTTGAAGAATCAATAACTCCAGAAGCTGGTTGTTCGAAAAAATAAGCAAAATTGATAAGTCTTTAACCAGACTCATCAAGAAAAAGAGAGAGGACCCAAATAAACAAAATAAGAAACAACACAGGAGAAATCACAACTGACACTTCTGAAATACAAAGGATTGAAACAAATTACTACAAACAACTAAATGACAAAAAGTATAACAACCTGCATGAAATGGACACATTTCTGGAAATGTATAATCTACCAAAACTGAATCCAGAAGAAGCAGAAATCCTGAATAGACCAATAATAACAAGTGAAATTGAAGAAGCACTAAAAAGTCTCCCAAAGCACAAGAGCCCTGGACCAGATGACTACACAGGGAAATTTTACCCAAAACTTACAGAAGAACTAATTCCTATCCTTTTCAAACTATTCCAGAAAACCCAAGAAGAGGGAAGACTCCCAAACTCTTTTTATGAAGACAGTAGTATTCTAATCCCAAAACCAGGTCAAGACACACCTAAGAAAGAAAACTACAGGCCAATATCTCTGATGAACATGGATGCTAAGATTCTCTACAAAATATTGGCCAACTGGATTGAGCAATACATTAAAAAGATCATACACCATGATCAAGTGGGTTTCATCCCAGGGATGCAAGGATGGTACAACATTCACAAATCAATAAATGTAATACAACATATAAACAAAATGAAATACAAAAACCATATGATCATATCAATAGATGCTGAAAAAGCATCTGCTAAAGTGAATCAACCATTTATGATAAGAACACTTAGCAAAATGGAAATAGAGGGAGTATACCTCAACACAATAAAGGCCATATATGAGAAAACTGAAGCCAACTTCATAGTCAACGAGCAAAAACTAAAAGCTCTCTCCCTAATATCAGGAACAAGACAAGGCTGTCCACTTCCTCCACTTCTGTTCAACATTGTTTTGGAAGTTTTAGCCATAGCTATCAGAAAAGGAAAAGGAATCAAAGGTATCCAAATTGGAAAGGAGAAAGTAAAATGTCATTTGCAGGTGACATGATAGTATACATATAAAACCTGATGATAGACTCCACCAAAAACATACGCCACCTAATAAGCACATTTAGCAAAATCACTGGATATAAAGTCAATATTCAGAAATCAAAAGCAATTTTTTAATTGCAAAGATTGTGTCTTTCCTTTTTTTTTTTTTTTTTATTTAAGATTTTATTTATTATTTCCAGAGAGAAAGGAAGGGAGAAAGGCAGAGAGGGAGAGAAACATCAATGTATGGTTGCCTTTCACCTGTCTCCAGCCATGGGCCTGAATGGAGACCTGGCTTGCAGCCTGATTATGTGCCCTGGCTGGGGAATCAAACCAGTGACCTTTGGGTTCGCAGGTCAGTGCCTTATCCACTGTGCTACCAGCCAGGGCTCAAAAGCATTTTTGTATTCCAATAATGAAACATCAGAGATGGAATCTAGTAAACAAGTGTCATTTACCATAGCAACAAGAAAAACAAAGTACTTAGGAATAAACTTAACCAAGAGGTAAAAGACCTGTACTCAGAAAACTACAGAACATTGAAGAAAGAATTAAGGAAGATACAAATAATTTGAAGCATGTACCATGTTCATGGATGGGAAGAATTAACATCATTATAATGTCCATACTACCCAAAGCAATCTATAGATTCATTGCAATCCCAATTAAAATACCAATGATATATTTCACAGAGGTAGAAAAAATACTTCAAAAATTTACATGGAGCCAAAAATGCCCACAAATAGCCACAGCAATCCTGAGAAAGAACAACAGGTAAAAGGAATCACAATACTGAAAATTAAACTATACTACCAGGGTACTGCAATCAAAAACAGTCTGATACTGGCATAAAAATAGACATCTAGATCAATGGAACAGAATAGAGAGCCCAGAAATAAACCCAGGACTCTATGGTCAATTAATATTCAACAAGGGGAGAAGGAACATAAAATGGAGTAAAAACAGTCTCTTCAACAAGTGGTGCTGGGAGAACTGGAAAGCAACATGCAAAATAAATAAATAAATAAATAAATAAGTAAATAAAACTAGACCATCAACTTACACTGTACACCAGAATAAAGTCAAAATGGCTTAAACATTAGCAGTGCCACCATAAAGGTCCTGGAGGAAAATATAGGCAGTACAATTTTAGACATGCTATGCAGAAATATGTTTACTGATACTTCTCCAAGGGCAAAGGAAATAAAAGAACAAATAAATAAATGGGACTACATCAAACTGAAATGTTTCTGTTCAGCTGAGGAAAACACCATCAAAATTAAAAGGGAACTAACTGTATGGGAAAACATATCTGTCAGTGATACCTCAGGCAGGGCTCTGATATCCAAAATATTTAAAGAACTTTATGTGACTAAACACAAGGGAGACAGATACCCCAATTAAAAAATGGGTCCAGAACCTGAACAGACAATTCTCTGAAGAACACATCCAAAGGGTAGAAAAGCATATGAAAGAATGTTCAACAATAGTAGCCATCAGAGAGATGCAAATTAAAACCACTATAAGTTACCACCTCACTCCTGTCAGAATGGCCATCATCAACAAATCAACAATCAGCAAGTGTTGGCAAGGATGTGGGGAAAAGAGAACCCTGATGCATGGTTGGTGGGAATGCAGACTGGTGCAGCATCTATGGAGAACAGTATGGAGTTTCCTTAAAGAACTAAAAATGGAAATGCCTTTGGATCCAGCAATTCCACTACCAGGACTATACCCAAGGAACCCTAAAACACCAATTGATATGAACCTACACACCTCTATGTTTATAGCAGTGCTATTTACAATCACCAAGTGCTGGAAACAGCCTAAGTACCCATCAGTGAATGAATGGATCAAAAATTTTTGATACATTTACACAATGAAATACTACACAGCAGAAAGAAGGAAGGAACTCCTACCCTTTGCAACAATATGGTTGGAACTAGAAAGTATTATGCTTAGTGAAATAAGCCAGTCAGTGAAAGACAAATACCATTTGATCTCACCCTTTACAGGATATTAATGAAGAAAACAAATAAATAAGCAAAACAGAACCAGATACATGAATACAATGAATAGACCTTCAGTGGGCAGAAGGGAGGGAGGAGGCAAAGTAGGGGAGCAGTTTAGTCAAGAAACTATCATGGAAGAGCCATGGACATGACAACAAATGAGATTGACTTTGGGTGGGGGAATGGGTAGATGGGGAGGGGGACAGAGGGGAGCAAAAAGGGGATGGATGTAATACAACAACAATAAAATTTAAAATAAATAAAAATAAAAATATTTTTTAACCGTAAAAAGAAAAAGAAATCTAAAAGAAAAAAGAAGAGGATATAATCCTTATATACATATAAGCACCCAACATAGGAATACCAAAATATATAAGTAAAATTTGGATGACTTCAAGAAAGATATCAACAGAAGCACACTCCCAGTAGGGTATTTTAACACCCCATTGTCAACAATGGATGGATCTTCCAAAAGGAACATCATTGTGTTAAACAACATTCTAGACCAAATGTACTTAATTGATATATATATAGAAACTTTTACCCTAAAGAAGTAAAATACAGATTCTTTTCCAATGCATATGGAACATTTTCAAAGACAGACCACATGATACAATAGAAAACAAGCTTCAACAAATTAAAGAAAATTGAAATCATATTGAGCATCTACTTGGATCACAACAGCTTAAAACTAGAAACAGATCTCAAGGAAGAAAATATTCAAATTCATGAAAACTGAATAAAATTCTATTAAATAATGAATGGGTTAACAATGAGATCAAGGAAGAAATCTAAAGTATCTCAAAAGAAATAAAAATGAACACACAACAGCCCAAAACCTGTGGAACACAGTGAAGGCAGTCCTGAGAAGGAATTTCATAGCAATACAGACCTACCTAGAAACATAAAAAAATTTCAAGTAAACTATCTAACCCTACAAGAAGTAGTGGAACTACAACAAACAAAGCTCAGAGCAAGTAGAAGGAAGGAAATAATCAAAATCAGAGCAGAATTAAATGACATTGAGACTAAAAGAATAATTCAAAGGATCAATGAATCCAGTAGTTCAGACAGTTCTTTGAAAGATAAACAAAATTGACAAGCTTTTAACTGGATTCATCAAGAAAAAAGAGAAAGGACCCAAATAAATAAAATCAGAAACGTAAGGGGTGAAGTTACAACTGATATCACAGAAACACAAAAGATTGTCAGAAATAACTGTGAACAATTATATGCCAAGAAATTTGACAAACTGGGTGAAATAGAAAAACTTCTAGAAACATATAATCTTCCAAAACTAAATCAAGAAGCACAAAAAGCTTTAATAAACCAATAACTAGTAAGATTGAAGCTATGAAAACCAAGCAACCAAAACAAACAAACAAACAAAAAACTCCTGGCACAGAAAAGACCTATACCAGATAGCTTCATAAGCAAATTTTACCAAACATTTATGGAAGGACTAACTTCTATCCTCCTCAAACTATTCCAAATATTTCAAGAGCAGGGAAGACTTCCAAACTCTTTCTATAAAGTCAGTACCATCCTAGTTCCAAAACCAGGTAAAGACATACAGAGAAAGAAAACTATAAGCCAATATCTCTGATAAACATAGACACTAAAATCCTCCACAAAATATTAGCAAACTAGATACAGCAAGACATTAAAAGATCATACACCATGACCAAGTAAGAGTCATCACAGGGATGCAAATCAATAAACAAACCATATAAATAAAATGAGGGCAAAAATCAAATGAACATATTAATACATGCTGAAAAAAAGATTAGATAAAGTAGAGTTATTTTTTATGATAAAAACTCTCAGCAAAGTTGGAATAGAGGGAGCATACCTCAACATAGTAGAGGCCATATGTGAGAAACCTATAGCAAACATCATACTCAATGGGTAAAAACTAAAATCTTTCCCCCTAAGATCAGGAACAAGACAAGGTTATCCACTTTCACCACTTTCATTTAACATATTATTAGATGTTGCAGCCACAGCAATCAGACCATGAAAAGAAATAAAAGGCACTCAAATTGGGAAGGAGGAAGTAAAACTCACTATTTGCAAATGGCATGACAGTGTACATAGAAAATCCTATAAATTCTACCAAAATTCCTCAACCTAATACACAAATTTGCAAAATAGTGAAAATAAAGTAAATGATCAGTAATTAATGGCTTTCTTGTACACCAACAATGAAATATGAGAAATAGAAACTAGGAAAAATCCCATTTATTAGAGCAACAAGAAAAATAAAGCATCTAGGAATAAACTTAACCAAGGAGATAAAAGACGTGGACTTGGAAAACTACAGAACACTGAAGAAATTAAGAAGATACAAATAAATGAAAGCATATATCATATTCATGGGTGGGAAGAATTAACATCATTACAATCTCCATATTATCCAAAGCAATCTGCAGATTCAAGCAATCCCTATTAAAATACCAATGACATATTTCACAGAATTAAAACAAATATTTGAAAAATTTATGACAAAGAAAAAGTACCTCTAATAGCCACAGCAATCTTAATAAGAACAAATTTGGAAGAACAAATTTGGAGGGATCACAATGCCTGATACCATACTATATTACAAGGCCACTGTAATCAAAACATTCTGGTACTGGAAGAAGAACAAACAACTATATCAGTGAAACAGAATAGAGATCTCAGAAATAAACCCATATTCATATAATATTTGACAGAAGGCAGAAGCATAAAATGGAATAAAAATAGACTTTTCAAAAAATGGAATTGGGAGATCTGGACAGGTATATGCAAAAAATAAAACTAGACTATCAACATACACCATACACCAGAATAAATTCAAAATGGATTAAAGACTTAAATGTAAGCTGTGACACCATAAAAGTCCTAGAGGAAAACATAGTAAGTAAAATTTCAGATATTATCATCAATACTTCTCCTAGGGTAAGGGAAATGAATGAAAGAATAAACAAATGGGGCTATATCAAACTAAAAAGCTTCTGCATGGCTAAAGAAAACATCAGCAATATGATAAGGGAACTGATCTTATGGGTAAACATATTTGCCAATGATAACTCGAACAAGGGTTTAATCTCCAAAATATATAAAGAAATTATATTACTCAATACCAGGAAGACAGACAATCCAATTAAAAAATGGACAAAGGAGCTGAACAGATACTTCTCAGAGGACATACAAAGGCCCATATACATATGAAAGAATGCTCAACATCATTAGCCATCAGAGTGATGCAAATTAAAACCACAATGAGACACCACCCCACACTGGTCAAAATGACCATTATTAACAAATCGACAAACAAGTGCTGGCAAGGATGAGGAGGAAAGGGAACCCTAGAGTAGTATTGGTGGAAATGAAGACTAGTGCAGCTAGTATGGAAAACAGTATGGAATTTCCTCAAAATTTTAAAACACAAGTACCTTTTAATCCAGTGATTCAACTGCTGGGGTTACCCTTAAAATCCTGAAACACCAATTCAAAAGAACATATTCACCTCTACATTCATAGCAGTGTTATTTACAATAGCCAAATGCTGGAAACAGCATTAAGTGCCTATCAGTAAATGGGTGGATCAAAAAACTGGTACATTTATATAATGGAATACTATACAGTAGAAGGGAAGAAGGCACTCCTGCCTTTTGTGACAGCATATATGGAACTGGAGATTATTATGCTAAGTGAAATAAAAGGCAAAAGGCAAATGTCATAGGATCTTACCAATAAGAGGAACCTAATGAAGAAACAAACAAATGAGCAAAATACAAACAGGCACGGAAATAAGGAACAGGCTGACTGTGATCAGAGCGGAGGGAATAGGGGGAAAAGAGGAGAAAGAAGGGGAAGGGTCTAGTCTATGAACATGTATGTATGACTCCTGGAAATGGGCAACAGGGTGGGGATTGACTGTGGGAGCAAGGACTGGGTGTGGCAGTGGAGAGTTATGGGGGGAAAATTGGAACAACTGTAATAGCACAACAATAAAGAAAGAGAAAATTAGGCTCCATCCTCAACAATAAATGAGGTAACTATTGGAAAGAATTTAGAAACTATGAATAAAAGATAATTAAACATTTAAAGTATTTTCTTAAAGAACAAGTACAAAAGAATTAAAAATATAACTACATATCAATGAGGAATACCATACATAAAGGGGAAGAGTCAAAATTTGAAATTTGTTTGGCCATATTGGGGTTTTATGTTTTATGCCTCCCCCAAAATACACATAAATAGTATTGGAAAAAATGGCTGAAAGGCTATTTGGTATAGGTGCTTTCTCTGTACCATAAGTGGTCTATATGTCTTACAGTATTAACTTTTTATGAAAACTTACTAGAATACATACTACTTTGACCCTCTCTTGCCTAAATAAAAACTCATGTTTAGAGAGGGTTGTGAATGTCTAAAATTGAAAGCTAGTAATCTTTGGATATGAGATCTGGACTCAGGATATAAGGTTTCATTGCCAGAGCTCTTAACTCCAAATCCACATTCATTCCATTTGGTTTGAACTTTTTGCTTTGTTTTTTTTTTTTTTTTTTAATTAAGACTTTATTTATTTATTTATTTTTTAAAAGATTTTATTTCATTATTTTTAGAAAGAGGGGAAGGGAGAGAGGCAGAGAGGGAGAGAGGCAGAGAGGAAGAGAGACATCAATGTATGGTTGCTTTTCACCTGCCTCCAGCCACAGATCTGACTGGAGACCTGGCTTGCAACCTGGTTATGTTCCCTGGCTGGGGAATCGAACCTGCAACCTTTGGGTTCGCAGGCCGGCACCTTACCCACTGTGCTACCAGCCAGGGCCTATTTATTTTTTTAGAGCAGTTTTATGTTCACAGAAAATTGAGTAGGCACAGAGATTTCTCATAAACCTCCTTCCTCCAACCATGCATAACCTCCTCCATTATCAATATTCCCTACCAGAGTGGTACATTTGCTACAATTGATAAACATACACTGACACATAATAATCACCCAAACTTCACAGTTTACATTTTGGCTCACTCTTGGTGTTATATATTCTATGAGTTTAGACAAACATATAAGGACATAATTTCATTTTGCTATGAGAATATTTTAACTGCCCTAAAAATCCTAAAAATATTTTAAATGCCTAAAAATCCATTTATCTCTCCCCTATCCTCAACCTCAACTAGCAACCAGTGATCTTTTTGTTGTTTTTATAGTTTTACCTTTTTCAGAATGTTATAGAGTTGGAAAGATATAGTGCGTAGACTTTACAGATTGACATTTTATATTTTAAAAAATCATTAAATTAAAAATATTCTGAATATTTTAAAAAAAGTATTAAACTTGATACTAGAGTTCAAAGACCAAAAAAAGACCTGTTATGGATGGTTAACCTGTATCTGGCAAACCCACTGAGCAAGGGCTACATGCACCAAAGCAGCTGGACAGTAACAACAGGATAAGTTGATAAACCTGCTTCCTTTTTCCTTTCTCATTTCTTTCTCTCTAGATGATTTTCTTTAACCAATACAATGAAATTCTACATTAGAAATACCTTGGCTGATAGCCCTGGCTGGTGGCACAGTGGGTAGACGCAGGCCTGGGAACCCAAGAGTTGCTGGTTTGGTTCCCTCAGGGCACATAACCAGGTTGCAAGCCAGGTCTCCAGCCACGTCCATAGCTGGAGGCAGGTGAAACGCAGCCATACACTGATGTTTCTCTCTCCCTTTCTTCCTCCCTCCCTGCCCCTTTCCCTGAAAATAATAAATAAAACCTTTAAAAAAAAAAGTACCTTGGATGTGGCAGATGGAGGAGGACGAAGATGGAAAAGTTGAGACAACTGTAATAGAATAAACAAGACTAAACTAAAAGATACGCTGAAAGAAAGAAAGAAAGAAAGAAAGAAAGAAAGAAAGAAAGAAAGAAAGAAAGAAAGAAAGACCGTTGAACCCGTATGTTTGACTGCAAAGGAGAAACTCAATTGTTTGGTTCTTAATACTGTTGTTGGTTTGGAATTTAGGTGTCTTCTTTCTTCTTCCCTTTTTTACTTTTCTCCACCCCCTTAAACACTAAGTTTTCATTGTAGCCCAAAAAACTCTGGTTAAAAGGCTAGCCTGGGTGAAGGAGGAAGATGAGTGCTGGGGTCTGTCTGCCTCAGGCCACAGTGCAGAAACTGCTTTAGAACTTGAACAACAAGGTCCTGCCTAGACCAGGCGCCAGACTCCCGCAGAAGCCCACACTTGATGGTTCTCAGCAGCTGCTTCTGTTCTTTGGGGGGTGGCACACACATCCTAGGTAGCTATGAGTCCAGCTGGGTACTGCACTAATCCCCCAGAGCTATTTGTTTGTTCCCGCTCATTTCTTATACCTGCATCACCAGCCCAACACCATCTGCACTGACTGAGCCTTCTTGATAGCTCCCATGCTTCAGGGGAAGAGTAAGCGGAGGTGGTTTGCGAAGGACATGGCTTCTGATTCAAGATCCCTGGGACTCTCCCCAGAAATGACTGGGTAGGGTGTAGTCCTGGTTGAGTCTCTCTAGGCCCCATGTCAAGAGGGCCCTGTAGGCCAGCTACTCCGTATTCTCTTGTGTGATTCCCAAAGAAGCCAGGGATGACCTGACTGTTGTGACAGCCCACAGCAGCTGCTTGCTTACTGAAAAGGCTGAGGTTGGGCAAGCGGTCAAACCTCCGTTGCAAAATACGCTCCGGAAAGCTGAGGTTTAGCCGGAACTTCTTCCGGAAGCCACTGTTGATACCGCTGTGGTGCTGGGCACCAGCGTGTGTGCTCCACACTCCACCAGGTGGTGTAGGACCAGCTCCCTGGGTATGTCTGCTGGGTCCCTGGGCCTGGTCTTCTGGCTCCCACATGAAATCCCCACATGCAGCGTGCTCAGTGCACCGGTCACTTGCAGCCGCTGCAGCTTGTGGGGCAGCTCTGGACTGTGTCCCATGGTTTTGGTCTCACCGTCCACACCCAGCGGCACCCTCAGATCTTCGGGTCCCAGCTCCAGCAGGTGACCTTTTCATACCAAATACAGGATGACTTTGGTTATCTATTATTTCGTAGCCTAGTTATATACTTAGAGATGAATAGTCTTCCTTGAAAGACTTCACAAATGGTGCATTTTAAATATACCTTTTCCATAAAATAACTAAAAGCATATTATTTAAGGGTCATTGTTATCGATTGTTTTATAATTTATTCTGTAGAATGATTGCAGATAACCGAGGAATTAGTGTTTCTCATCAGCGCATATTGCTATTCTCAGTACTGAGGTGAACTTAATTTTCTTTTCCAGATAAAAAGTGGAAGAATTTTCCCACCTCAAGCAGGACTTTTAAAGTTTTTATCAGCTTTTTGACTTGTAACAAATATTGAATGTATCTGGTTGTCTAGTAGGTGATTCATAATTATGTTGGTTCAGGATAATCTGTATTTTTAATTCCACTTAGTCCAAATAAATACTTTTTTAAAATTAGTGCTGGTGTCCAGAAATGGCTTAAATGAAATCTAGGAAAATTATCTCTTAATTTTTGTTCTTTTTGCATCATTTAGATATTACTAATATATTCTTCATACAGGAAAGAAATGATAGTATTTTGGGATAATTTCTTATTTAGGAATTTTTATACTGCTTTACTATAACTTCAAATTATTCAAGCATAATTAAATATAAGAAAATATGATTAGCCAAGAAGAACTTGAAACTAAAAAGATCCTTCATTTTTGAACCTGATGATCACAAAATCTGAGCAAAAGAGGGACTAAAGTCCTAGTTGTTATTTCTTGTAAAAATATTATTGTTCCTTGTAGTAGAGTTATAAGGAAAGGGATCTCATCAATTGACAGGCATGATTCCAATGATCATTGCAATAAAACAATACCGCTATACTGTGCAAAATGATTATTTCTGTATTTTTGGTGATTTCCTAAAATAAGATAAAACCAAAAGGTAGCACCAAAAACTAATTTTAATGTTCTCTAGAAGCTTTTTGTGTCGAACTATATATGTCATTAACATATAGTTTATAGTACAAAAGAAAGCATTATTTATATATACTACTTTAAGCAAAAAATAGACTTCACAAATACAGAAAGCCATGAAGATTAGTATAAACTAATAAGAAATCAGGATTTTGCTGTTAGCCTTTTAAAGTTTAGAATGGAATTTGTGAAGCAGGTACATAATTTGATCAAACTATAATTCAAACTTACAGAATATTTTTTAGAGTTACAGGCTCTGTGGTTATTGTTAATTTTGTGTGCATATCTGTAATTACTCTTAGAATAATGCCAAGAAAATTAAAGTCAGTATGATACAGTGGAATTAACTTTAGAGGACATGGAGTTAGTCTTGTAGTTTAACTTCAGACTCTACTACTGACTGGCTGAGACACTTTGGCAGCTTCTCTGAGCTTCAAATTCCAGTTGTAAAATGGCAGTCAAAAATTCTACCTCAGTTGTTGGAGGGTCAAGTGAAATTTTGTTGTGAAAGGCTTACCAAAGTACTTGGCAATATATAAATGTTGTTCTCTCTCCTTGCCTTTCCTTAATCATATAAAGCAATTACAATCAACGTGGACAATTTCTGGTATTAGCATATAATGAATATGTTCATATAAAGCTAAGGACACCACAAACTGTATGCATTCTAATATTTATATGTTTTAAAAGGAAGTACTTTTACACAGATTTTACTCTAACTTGAGATAATCTTTCTTTTTTTTTTTTTTTTCCTTTAAAGATTTTATTTATTGTTTTTCAGGGGGAGGGGAAGGGAGAGAGGCAGAGAGGGAAAGAAACATCAATGTATGGTTGCCTTTCACCTGCCTCCAGCTACAGACCTGGCTGGAGACATGGCTTGCAACCTGGTTATGTTGCCCTGGCTGGGAATGAAACCAGCGACCTTTGGGTTCGCAGGCTGGGCCTTATCCACTGTGCCACAAGCCAGGACTGAGAGAATCTTAATACTAGTAATGGCAAATGCTTTTTGTCAAAATGACCTTTTTAGTACACAGGCTAAACACCTGGTTTTTGCAAATAGCCTTCCAAGCCTCTGTCAGATATGTTTTATTTGCTGTCACTTTGGAAAATGCCCAAGAGCTACAACTTGTTCATAAATATGTTTAAGGAAAATAAAATATTTTTTGTTGCTTTTAAAATTTCTACTTTTTTTCTCAGATATATCTTAGGTATTTCATTTGTCTCATTTGTTTCCTGTTCTTGTGACTTGGTTCCTGTCTGGCAAAAGTCTTCTATTTTCTTTTTGCTAGGTTTCTATATAACTAACTGGAGCTCATTATATCTAAGCCAGAAGATTTTTTTAATACTTGCTGATGGTCCTTAAGGATACACTTGAAATTTTTACCTTAAAAGTAAAATGAATAATGCTTTGGCGGACTGTGCTAATATGAGTTGACTCCTGATGAAAAAATGGTAAGGTGGGGCAGTAGTTTGTCCCTGGAAGACATTCAGAGTTCAAAACAGAGCATTTCCCTTGGTAATTAACTAAACTTTTGAAAATAGTGTATGGAAACAGCTGAAGTTCATAGTATATATTTTAAGAATTTTCTCTACTCTGATGTAATAAAAGCTTGAATTTCTTTAAGACAATCCAGCTCCATCTTCAAATTGCTGAGATTTTTTTTCATTATCTTCTAGGCATACCAACATTTGGTAAATGCTTTTTGATTAAGATGGCATTTTACATCTTAGAAGCAAGGTACTTCTAGAACATTATATTTCTCTGCCAGGGTTCTTTAATGGTATATGATGAGGAAACTGAAAGTTAGAAAGGAAACTAGAAGTATGATGGCAACCAGGTCTTGTTAATACCCCAAAGCATAAAAGAAGAAAGAGAGATTTGTAACCTCAATGTAATTTAATTGAACAATACAACTCCAAGGCGAATGCAGAGCTTAATCTGAGTAAACTGTTTGAGATATGTACATTATTTTGGTTTAAAAGGACTGGAAAGATAGAGAGATTTTATATTTTTCACGCATGGACAGAAACCGGAGAACTTAAATGTTTAATATTAAATATAATGGTTTATCCCAGATCTTTCAGGATTTAATTTTATTCCATATGTTTTCTCTAGAAATGGAAAAAAAAAAAAAGATGACTTTGTTTTCTTTCTAAACTCTCATATCCCTCAATTATGAGGCCCATGAAATTTCTGTGTATTTATACAGCAGATCTCAAAGCATCTTCTAATTAGCTTGAATAGATGGAAGCTTGAATTATATTCTGCAATTGAAAAGTTCTGATAGAAATTTTACTATCCCTTATGATTAGTTATCTCAGGCTAAAGAAAATATCAAGGTCACTTTCATTTTAGTTAGAAGGATGTCAGTTCACTGTTGAAATCATACTTAACACTAATCGTAATGATTAGAGGGTCCAATTGCAGAACACTCTCAAAAAAAAGATGGACTATCTTTAATAAATGAAATATGAAAATGACTTTAGTATTTATTTAATGTGTATAATTACTGAAGGATAGAGCTGGACCTGGGGCCTAATGTACAAAAACATTTTGCAGGACATACTAGGGAATAAGCTGGGCTCCTGAGATACAGAAGTTTCTGGAGTCATGGAATTTTTTGGATGGACTGAAGTGTGTTGAGTTGAAGAGCCTTGAGTTTCATGACATTGAAGCTCCCAGTTATGTGTAAATTCTAAACCTAAATTGAAGAAACATTTTAAAAAGGGCTGGAGTCTACAAGAAGCTATGCTTGATGGGGAAGAAATAGTGGCAGGGGCTGAAAGCTACTATAATACATGCTGGAGGAATGAACAGGATGGTACCCATCTGTGGAGAAATTTGGGAAGCACTCCTATATCCTAACATTACTCAGAATTCATCCATTTTACACACTGTTTGTAAAATGGATGTACAGAGATAGAATCTGTTATTTGACAAATGGATCAGTGTATCAAATGGCCCAAATGAATATATTTAGTGTGCTTTTCGCCTAAGTTAGACAAGTAAGTCTCTAATCTAGAGGCTAAGGATGTGTGGGCCTTAATATTAGGTTTTGTTTAAAAACTTACAGAATATTAAAATGTGTCTAAATTCTCCATACCCATGTCCACATTAAGAGAACCATATTTCTTCAGTTTTTGTAAGCTGCCTTGAAAGGGTATAAGTAAATTCAATACAACAGCAAAAAACATATCTGTATTCTCTACAGATAGTTTGGGGACTTGTGTGGCAGCCTTATCATCTAAGTAATAAAATCCTGAGTTTGGGGTTTTCTGAAAACAAAACAAAACAAAACAATAACAAAAAAAAATCCTGATAGGTCATCCATGAATTATCCATATTTCACTGGAGAATATTTACCCCTTATAGTGAACCCCAATTGGTGTTTGCAGCTGGCAATATTTCCCTGTTCTGTGGTGTAATGACTCCTCCACTCTGTTGTTTATGTGATTATGAGAACAGCAGTTTGGCTCCCCAGTATGATCCCTCAAGTGACTCAAGAGAGGCTAATTACATGGAATTGAGTCTGAGGAGATTCTGTTGTCCAACTATTTTCTAGCGTGTGGCTGGCTTTGGAATGGAGGGGATATGCAGTGGATTTCCCTGTGTATACCAGGAGACAGAATAGGGAAGTCTTCACTGAGGATGAAGAATAAGATGAACAAATGAAGAGAGAAAAGAGGTAGAGAGACAGAAGACTTGCTCAGGTATCTGATGTAGCCCATGAGGTGTTGGCTCATGTTTTCCTGAGGACTTTCCCAGACTTCTTGCATTTCTATAAAAATTAAACACACCTTTTATGAGTTCTAGCTCAAAGACATTTCTGTTACTTGCAGCCAAAATAATCTAATTTTCAGATCACCATTGACCCACCTACTTACTAAACACAGAGACATGACCTGTGCCCTGTAGGCACAATTGGTGAATGTTGAGATGAGGGCTACAATCAGGGCATCATGTTCCAGGTGACCTCCTTTCCAAAATTTGCTCTTGGGAAAAGAATTAGTAATTCATTCAGAATCCAGTGTGTCTCTTACAAAGCATTTTCTTTTTTAAGGAATTAAAAATTTGACCTAAAGAAATGGAACTTTGTGAAAAAAAATTAGAAATTAGGGGTTTTCCTTATTCCATTCCTCCATCTCTTCTAACCTTCCTTCCTTCTTCTGTCTTTGAAGGAACCAGCAGAGAGAACGTTGGGCCTCTGAACTCACGGTACTGAGTAACTTTCTATTTTGCATGAGGGTAGAACAACCTTGCAACTCTCTAGTCCCTAATTGACAGGACATCAGTAGACTCTATTTCTCCACATCTGGGAGTTGTAATCATGCAGTGTGGTATAGTGGTTAAGATAGAAACCAGGGGGTCAAACCACTGATCCATTGTATGATGTTTGCAAGCACTGATTCTCAGTGAATGGAAATAATTTTATCTTCATTTAGAGCTGCTGTGAAATTAAATGTGATAAAGCATACAATACAGTACAGTTAATAGTGGCTCTGATGAACAGCACTGCCTCAACCCAGCACACTAGTTCTCACAGCTCCTCTGTACTCATCATTCACTTCTAATTTGAGGTTACATGCCTTAATTTTTACCTTAAGCAGTGTAGAAGAGGTACTTCTGATCAGTCTTTCAGAAGACCCACATCCCTGACTTCTGCTCATGCAGATCACAGGGTACAGTTGAAAGGGACCTTAGAAGTTTAGCCTCATCACCTTATTTCTCTGTTAAGGAATCTGAGAGGTAGACTGAAAACCTGGCCTAAATTCTCAACAGCTACTAGTACCAAGATCTCTTCCAGGCAATATTTTCCTAATGCTGTACCTGTTCAACAGTAAGTTCCAAGATAAATACTGCCCATCTTGATGTTTTTTTTTAAGAACCCTCAGGCCAGAGTTTCTGTAACGCTGTCCCAGGGCACTTCTAAGATAAAGAAGAGAGAAAACATATTTTAGGGGCCTAGTAGATAAAATATTATGAAAACTACTTTTTTTGAAGTCATGCTTTATGTTTTTAAAATAATACATTTTTCTCCAGAATATAGCCATGACTGTTTTAATATGAAACAGAAGTTTTAAGTTTCATTATTATTGACTATAATTATTCAATATAGTGCTAAAATGGTCCTGTTGCTTCTGATTTTCCTAGAATACCACTATGTACTTACGTTTCTCCAAATTGAAAAAATAAGGCTTTTGGATGTCACGTTTTAATATGATGGTTATTTTCTCTACTGGCATCCATATGTGTAGAGGAAGACTAAAAAGACTAACTATAATAGTGACTTACCTTACAGGAATAACAACAGTAAAGCAACAGTTGTAAATAGATAGCAAAATGTAAGTACCACATAAACAGTGATGCTAATACTATAATCTCATTACTTTTTGATTCTGGTGCTTTGGAAATATTGTTGGACTAAACCAGTTATTTCCTGGCTTTAATTTATCCATCTATTTTAAAACCTTTAATATTTATCAATATTATCAAAATGATACAGTACAAGTTTAAAGTGGAAAATAAATTCATAATTTTGGAACTAGGGAGGGAACATGTTGGGTGTTGAAAAGGATGGAGGATATTGGTCCTTTGACCAGGCAGAAAAGGAATGGAATTATTTATAGAATCAGTGAATTGCAGAGTTCATTGTTATGACTTCTATTCAATGATTCTTCATTGTATTGAGAGCTAATGTAGGTAGCATAACTTTTTAAAATTGTACATTAACCTCAAGAATGAACTGCAGTCATGAAATAAGTTTCTGAAGTTCCGAAATATAAATTTCTCACAAATTACTAATGCTATAACTTAATCTTCTGGATATTCTCCAAATAGTAAGCCTGAGTTCCTCAGAGGGATGCTCTTATTTTCTCCCCATGTGCACTTAACTCTGTTTTATATTGAATTAAAAGGAAAGGATGAAAAAGGGACTTGCATTCTTGCTTCTAAAAAGAAATGTAATCTGAATACTCAAGTATGTAATCAGATCATAGCATTTCAATTGTGTTACTAATATGGCCATAAAATAAGCTGTACACTGAAAAAGCCCATGCAAGCTCATCTCATCACTGTGTCCCATCCATCTTTTCTTGCCATTTCCAGTCTGTCAGCAATTTTTCTCTACTCTTTAGGTTGCACTTAGTGATTTTTCATGCACCCTTCACTGCTGTCTTGTTACCTTCTAGTTTAATATATAGAGATAGGAAAAATCTGTTGTACCCCATTTATACATCTTTAGTTTTTGGACTTTCAATCTGTCACCTGACCACTGTGCCTGCTGCTTTTGAGCTTTGCTCATTAAATCAAATGCTAATGCATGAAAGTGAATGGTTCTCATATTGACGTTTCTGAACAATTGCTCTTTAAATTCTTTGAAACTTGCAAGGTGAAGTTTCTTTCTGATGATAGTCTCTAATAGAAAAATAAAGTAATAGCAAATGTTTATTTTTTCTTAAAGTTTGAAATTATAGAAAAAGGTAAAAAAGGTAATTTCCTCACAAAATTTTAAAATTAATAAGTCAAGAAATTATTTAATTGGCATTTTAATTTTGGGGGGTAGAAGGAGAGTAATCTTTTCCTCTTAGTTTTGAAAGGTTTGTGTTTATCTGGAGCAGTTTATTTAAAAACTAAATACTACATTCTTACATGTTAGGTTATCAAAATTTTGAACTATCTTAAATCTGATACCCAGATTTCTTACAGAACAATTAATATGGAGCTATAGATCTTTACTCAGTAAATATGTGAACAACATTATATATATTTTATTAAAAAAAGATTAAGTTCAAAAGTGGTCACCACATTCACTGATGGACATTAATATTGATCAAGTGAGAATATTATTTAATAATTAGTTTTATGTTATAAAAATTAATATTTTCCAAAGATACATATTTCATTTTTAAACTGAATTTTGGATGATTTCCCTTCCACTTTTTCCTGCCTTGTGGCACTAGAGGGGAGCCATTTGACAGAGTTGAGTTATGGCTCTAGTTATTGACCCCTGGTAGCAAATGACGTGCAGCCTGGAGTTTACTGAATCATCACAAGTGTTTTTCCACCAGAAGGATTTGGGACAAATATCTTTCTTTCCTCTTAGTATAACAATCATCCACCTATAGGAACATCACTAGTATACCACATCATTGCGATCTTATTCCTTGAAGTACTCTCTTTGTAATGTTCTTTTGTTCAAAAAGCTTTTTGTTTCTTTTAGAATTGAGTGTGTTCTTTAGTAAAAGCAACCCATGTCTGGTGAGGGATATGGATATAAGTCTTGCTGCCAAGCTATTCACTTCAGTCCAATAAACTATTGAACTGGTCTCCTTTCCTCACATTAGATTGATCTGTAGTTTGCCTGATGAAAGAAATGAAAGAATAGTTGTTTGGGCATTACTTACAGCCACATGGTGAGTACCCTTAGGAGGTGTGGCTGTGTAGTTGAAAGACAAATGAGCATCGCTTATCCACAGGCCTTAAATCTCATTGTTAATTATTCACAAATAGCTCAAATGAGCTCCCACTTTCTCAAAGTGATAGAAGGCTGAGATAGCCTACCCAAAAGCCATTTTACCCCTTCCCTGGTGTTCCAAATAGTATGCACATAATAGAGCTTTCCATGGAAGGAGAAGTGTTAATTGTCACAGATGCTTACTTTTGTGGATTTCCTGGCTATTCAGATTTCCAAATTCCCCACTCTTGTCTCAGCTCCTACTCTGTCTGAGTAGCCATAATCCTCTTTACTCAGGATTACATGGTCCTGTAGTGATTATATTATTATAGTGTTTATTTTGTTTAGACCAGAGACTCTCTATAGAAGATAGGTGCATTGAATATGGGTTTAACTGACCTTTAGCAAGATAAAAAATAAAAAACAAATAAACAAAGACATAAGCAAAAGGAAGACTTCCTAGGTAGGAGAGAATCAAGGGTAGAAATCTGTCAAATGGTATTGAAATCAAAGTCAGTGAATAGACATTGCAGCATGGGTTGGGAAGGTGAACAGAGAAGAGAACTAGAGAGCTAATCATATTCTGGCTCCTTTGATAATTTAGCTTGCACCTGGTCTTGACCCAGATGACTTGGCAAATTAATTAAAGAAGGGATGAACTAATAAGAAAATACATAGAGGCCTGGCTGGTGGCAGAATGGATAAGGTGCTGGCCTGTGAACCCAAAGGTTGCTGGTTCGATTCCCCAGCCAGGGCACGTAACCAGGTTGCAAGCTAGGTCTCCAGCCAGGTCTGTAGATGGAGGCAGGTGAAAGTCAACCATACATTGATATCTTTCTCCCTCTCTGCCTCTCTCTAAAAATAATAAATAAAATATTTTAAAAAATAATAAAAAATAAATAAAAGTAAAAAAAAGAAAAGAAAAGAAAATACATAGAAGACTAGTGGCTTGGTGCTGAATTTTGAAATCTCTTTACATGTTTTCCAGGAGATAGCCCTATTGGGAACGTGTTTCAATTTTAGTAAAAGCTATAGTTGTTATTTCTTGGGTCACATTCTGTGCATGTTTCATGCCAAAGCTGTACAGATACAGGCATTCTTAATTTTGGGTCTATTGATATTGTTCATTTTATATAAAATTGAGATAAAACTTTTTCTTTTGATTTAGTCATATAAATATGTAACCAAATTGTTTTGGATTTTGGGTCTCTGAGTATTGTACCTTTTATTTGAAAAAAGACATATTACTAAAATACTAATTTATAAACTTAAATGGAAATATCCAGGCTTAGTATCTCTGAAAGACAAAAGAAATCTCAAATGGTAAAGGGGTAACTTTTTTGATCTTTAAGTAATTATTCTGTGTTTATTAATGCCTAATTACCTGCCTTATGCAGTAGCTTTAAGGTGTTTTTATTTGCACTGTATTAATTTATATACACTACCTTAATGTTCAGAATAATCCTATAAAGTAGATATTATTTTCCATGTTTAACTAGTGATAAAGTAAGCAGAAGAGATTAAACATCATGCCCCAAATTACATATTAAATGATTTTTAGAGCCAGATTTGAAACCAAGTTTGTCACACTTTAAAAAAGCCTTTATTCTTAACCTCTATGCTTATTGCTCAAGTTATACAGAACTGAACTTCTAATTTCAAGACTGTATATTAAGGGTAGTTTTGAAAACTTTGTTTTTTAAAAATCAGTTATAAGAATAGTTGGGAGAGTCTATATCAGTATTTTATTCTAATATCTGGAATCCAATGGCAGGAATTTTTAATATGTCTACACACATAAAAATATTCATTTATCTTTTGACAAATTCATTGACCCAGTTTTTACTATTCTATGGTCATTGCAATTATTTTTAAAGTTCTCTTTGGTACAGAGGATCCAAATCATACAAGAGTGTTATCTATTTTTACAAGCAAAAGATAAATCCATTTATTTAAAAATGGTTTTGATCTAAGCATTGATGGATATTCTTTAGCTGCTTGCAGTAACTTCACTCTTTGTTCAATGCATCTATCTTTAACAATCCTGTCTTTTATACAAATCCATCCTTTTCTTGGAATGTGAAATTAATGGTTGATTTTTTGGGGTGTGCCAGTTTTGATTATTTCACTAAATTGAAGGGTCAGTATAAGATAAGCAAATGACTGATTTACTTAAGTAGCTCAGTGAGTTGTTACTGACAGAATAATTTATATAAAAGTTTGTACTTGTCTTAAATGTAGATTTTGCCCAAATAACATAATATAAGCAATTAACAGCATAGCTTAAGTTTTTGTACTAAGGTGTTGGAAGGCTAGGGAAAGATTTCAAATTATTTAGAGAGATATGCAATATAATAATGAATAGAAATTATTTAAATTTCTTTTTATAAGATCTCAAGGAAGCATAAAGTGTTTAAATATCAGGTAAATAATAGAATTCTTAAACTGAAAAATGGGTACATATTTTTTGAGTACTTACTATATGGTATTCCTTTAATTAATCCATTTATATATGAAAGTTGTAAAGACCTTAGAGGTTTGCATGATATTTGAGTAAACAATAGCATTAAATTCTTATATGAGCCCTGGCTGGTGGCACAGTGGATAGATAAGGTGCCAGCCTGAGAACCCAAAGGTTGCTGGTTCGATTCCCCAGCCAGGGCACATAACCAGGTTGCAAGCCAGGTCTCCAGCCAGATCCATGGCTGGAAGTAGGTGAAAGTCAACCACACATTGATGTCTCTCTCCCTTTCTGCCTCTCTCCCTACCTTTCTCTCTAAAAATAATAAATAAAATCTTTAAAAAAAATTCTCCCGCCCGAGTAAAAAAAAAAAAAAAAAAAAAAAATTCTTATCTGAGTTCAAATAGTTAACCATGATTACAGGCTCATTTGTCTTTCAAAAGTATTGTAACATTTAGTTCAGTTAGCCTTTTTAATTTTTTTAAAATAAGAAGGTAGAGTAAATGAGATTATTAATTAAATATTAGTTTTCAGGAAGTGGTTATATAAAGCAGTGGGAGGTGGGAAACCAAGAAATATATATTCTATTGAAATCGCTTTCTTGCCCTGACTGGTATGGCTCCATAGTTGGGCACCATCCTGCAAACCAAAAGGTTGCCTGTTTGATTCCCAGTCAGGGCACATGCCTAGGCCAGGTCTCCAGATGGGGAGTGCAAGAGGCAACCCCCAACATTTTTCTTACACTTTAGTGCTTTCCTTTCCTTCTCTCCCCCTTTTCCTCTCTCAAAAAATGAATAAATAAAATGTTTAAAAACTAAGTTGCTTTCTTAAAAGACAGTTTAATGGAGTAATTAATTTGATATCTGTCAGTCCCTGGATCCATATCATAGGATGGTACTGATTCTTGTTAAGAAAGTCAGACATTTGTAGCTCTTACATGTGGCTGTAGGATTTGATTTAGAAGACAAATGGGCTCCTGTTAGATTCTCAGAATTGACCCTGAGTCCCTGTGTCTGACATCTTTAATACTGGATGGTTTCCATTTTGGAAATTGTGATTGAATGTGACCAAGTTTCTGGCCAAATTAGTCTAAATTCTGGATGTTCTGATCCTTGACTATTTCTGTTGGGACACACAGAGACCACCAGTCTTGAGGTCAGTGAGCTTACACTAGATGTCCACAAACCAGAATGTAGATGCCAAGACATCTGCTCAGTGATTCACCTCTAAGTGTGCATGTGCCAATGCAGATTTGGAATTAAAAAGAAAGGGGCAGCTGTTCCAGAAATATATTGAAATAAAAAGTACCAGTACATTGGCATTCATCTCAGGTAACAGCTGTTCTCCAAAACAGGTGCTGTTCCAAATCACAGACTGAGGAGAATTACTCCACTTTTTGTTTACTGAGGTATAACTGTGTCCTTGCTTTTTTAGGCCCCAGCCTGCCCAGTGTGAAACTAAGACTCTTCATAGTCATTATCATAGATAAGAAACTAAATTGAATTAATAGGCTATTTTATATTTCTTTTTTATATACAGCAGTATACATTTTAAAAGTAGTTTACCAATATTAATATAATATTCATGGTCCTAAGGCTTTACTTTTTGCTTTAATGTGATTCAATAATATTCTCCATAACTCTTGGGGTGACATTGCAGGAGCTTCATGGGCTTAAATAAACATGCTTTCTTCATGTGCTTCCACCCCTAACCCTGAATGGAGAATGGTCTGAAGAGGAATAGCATACACACACACACACACACACACACAAGCACACACATATATGGAGACACACATTTTAGTCTATATTAAATCAAATGAGCTATGTAAAGAGAAACTGTAGCATGACAGGATCTGGAGAAGGCAACAGAGAGAACACAATAAGAATGGGAGAAAGATTGTCATGATTAAAGGGAAAAGAGGAAAATGAAAATACTGATGTATTGGAACCTCTAGAATATATCAAAAAGTTCTGGCAAGTCAAAACTATTCAAGCTGGAAATGCTTTTATGTATCATTTAGTACAACTACATCATCATGTAGAGATTATAGGCAGTAAGGAGAAAATCAGAAGAAATGGTAAAAAGAAAAAAGGAATATAGAAGAAAAAAGAGAAGAGTGTAATAGGCTATCATTTGGTAACCTTTCCTGGGACTTTTTTTTTTTTTTTTTTTAATTCCAAAACTCATATGTAACATTAGAAGGGATGGTAGAGAAAAGTTTATATTCATTTTGTATAATTGTTCATCTGTTTTTCTTCCTGTGCCAGTATATAACATTTTGATTTCCAGCTGTTTATTATCTACATCATTTCCTGCACTAGATAAAGCACTAGCAGCAGGACTCTAAGATGTTTTTATGCTAATAAGGAGAAAAAACCTTGGACATGTTGTAAGGCATAGATTTTTGAATGACATGACAAAATAATATGAATCTAAATGAAAAGGTTCTGGTTAACAGCCATTATGCTTAATATGCTAAAATAAATTATTGACATTTTAGGTAGATGAGAAAATAAAATTATATTTTTAACTCTGAAAGGACCCCTTGCAAGAAAGATGGACTTTAAATTTAAAAAAATGTGCAAGAACATGTAGTACAAAGAATATAAAGATACACTCAATTTTCAGTGTTCATGACCTAAGTTATTAATTCCATGGATCATGAAGCAAAACTTTTTAAAAAGTTAACTTGCATTTTCCCTTTTGACGACAGTTTGCATTATAGTGATTGAATTTTATTGAGAGAATTGTTTGCTAGAGCTATTTGTCTTTGTTTTGGCAGCTCTGGCATAAATATTTAATTTATGTTTCAAATTAAAAAATGTCTTATTGAAACTGAGTGACTGAGCTGTACCTGCTCACTATTATAAAAATGAGGCTTACATAATGCTGCACATAATGTAAAGTACAACTACTTGAAAAGAGACTTTGTGTGGCTTGAAGTCATTAACCATATTCAACGTCTGTGGAGGAGAAGAGCTAGGGAAAACCAACTATATAAGGGATATCAATTTGAGCTACAAGTCATGACATCCCTAGACTAATCCAGCTTCTTCAAATTTAACTCTTGTGAGATGCTTCTGAGTAATGCTTAACATGGGTTCTACACTGAAAATAGTTAAGTAGAAAATTTAGATATAGAAAAATGATAATGATTATACTTCTTTTTGAAACAATGAACTTGCTTGCAATTTTAAACATCACTTTGAATTTTAGTTACATGTTATTTTATTTGCATTTTCCCTTAGTTTACATACCAATTAAAATTTGGATCCTTGGAGTGGAAATATGGGAAAATACTAATATAGGTCTTGAAGGTTTTAGATAATAATGCTGTATGTTCATCGCTAGAACATAGTTTGTATATAGTTTCCACTACATGAAGGAGCTTTTGCAATCACAGAGTCATTTTATTCTTTGTAGAACAAAATTCTTCAAAAGGGAGGATCTAGGCAGTGAGTTACAGAAATATGTAAGAGATCTGGTTTTAAGATGGTATCATACCCTTACCTTTAATACTGACATCTTTATAAGCATATACTCTTTGTTAGTCATAGGAAGGTTCTAACACATTATTTTCCATAGGTATCCACAACAGCATCTCCCATTCACACACTCTTGTGTAATCTGATCTTGCTGCTCTCCCACCAAGAGTTGATGTCTTCTTCTCTCTCCTTTGAATCTAGGTTGGTTTTTGTGACTCACTTGCCATGATTAAAATATAAAGAACAAACTGATTTTTGGAGCTAAATGAAAAGAGACCATACAGATTTGTCCTCGTTGTTTTTAAATGCTTGAATTTTCTCTCAGAACCCAGCTTTCAGGCTGTGAAAACCCAAACTACATGGAGAGGCTATGTATATACTGTATAGATTCTCTGTCAACAGCCTCCATTCATCCTGGCCTTTAAGCCATCCCAGTCTAGGTGTTAGACATGAGATAGTGAAAATACTTTCAGATTAGGCCTTGGAAAACTGTCATCTGAGGATCAAATACAGTCTGAAGCCTGTTTTTATAGACTTTCTAGCTAAAATTAATTAATTTTTATATTAAAAAACAAAACAAAACAAAAGACAGCTAGGCAGTAGACACTATATGTCATCCAAGAAGCCTAAAATATTTACTATCTGGCTTTTTAAAGAAAAAGTTTACTGCACACTGTTCACATGACTGAACTATACAGTCTTGGAAAATAAAAAAAGTAGTGTTGCTTTACTTTTGGAAAGTTGGACATGTTTGTTATGCATTAACTGGTAACCACAAGAAGAATTAAGCTATTTTTATGAAAAAGTGAAGAACTGCAAGCACGGCCTCAAGAATAACAAAATGTCCATGACACATGATACCCCAGTTTACTTAGATGATGTGATCTTGCTATTATGGATCTGGATTATCACAGACTTGAACATGTTCTTTAAAAGACCTATTTAGCATTAAATGTTGTGCTTAAGTTTATTTTTTAAACTCTGTGTTGAGAGCCTTAAACGTTTAAAGGTACAATAATAAAGGATCTTTCCTAAAAGTTTACATAGGTAATTAAACTAGTTGAAGTTACATGATGCAGCAAGATTTACCTTTTTGGATACTTATGTTGCCATCCAAACCCAGATATTGTGCATGTGCCATGAGGCCATTCTTCTCTGAGTTGCGATCATGTCCAATATTGTGTAAGTTTGTACTCCAAACTTTTCAATAACTTATTGGTCTTTTCTAGGCCTTCATTACAATCCTAGCCCTTGGGAGGTTGGATAGAATGCTCTTGGGCCTTTCTCAGAGCAATAATATATTTTAGACTTTCATATTTTTATAAGAAAATGTTAACTTTGCTACCCCATAAATAAAATATTTAAACTATATGGGCATTGCTTAATCACCATCTCTGACTGACTGCACTACAGGCACTTGTAAATTTTCATTTTGATAGTCAATTGTCCATTGCTAAAGAGAAAGAATTTTAACTATTTCATTTTTATCCTTTCAGAAAGATTTTATGCATATACAGACGTACCTGCATGCTAATATAGTCTTTTTCTCTTACACAGTTAGGACTTAATATGCCTGTCCCTTAAATTCACCACTTTCTAGAATATCTTTCCATATTCACACATAAAGAGATATTTTGTAAGGCCTTGGCTGATGGTTCAGCGGACAGATACCAGGCCTTCAAATCCAAAGGTCACTGGTTCAATTCCCCAGTTGGGGCACATAACCAGGTTGCAAGCCAGGTCTCCAGCCAGGTCCGTAGCTGGAAGCATATGTTGATGCTTCTTTCCCTTTTTGACTCCTTTCCTGCTTTTCTCTCTAAAAATAATCAATAAAGTCTTTTAAAAAGTTTTTGTATACATAATTTTATAATGCCTAATTGTGCTAAAACACTTAACTTGCCCTGTATTATTGAACATACTGGGTAGTTTCCATGAACAATTTTAAGTCATCTTTTCTAGGCTCTAGTGAGATGTTTGATTATGTGCCATAGACTTTAGTTCTGAGGTCTAAATGTCATATCTAATCATTCACATAAACAGATATGGAAGTCTTTTCATGGAGTGGACAAAGTGGATCAAGTTTTTAAGGAATACCTATAAAAAGTAAAATATTCAGTGGTTTGTTATCTCCAGAGGTCATAGAGAGGACCCTCACGTTTACTAGCAGCTTGACTTGACACTAACAATAGCCCAAACATTAGAAACAATAATCCTTATTTTACCAAAACTTGGCAACTGTTAGGAAAATATCTTATGTATGTAGAGACAGGAGTAGAAGAAAAGTCCATCTGTTTCCAGTCATAGTGAATGACTCCAGAAGCATGATTCAGTGTTTCTTACTCATCTGTTCAGGTACAGTGCCATCTTGTTGAGGCTTTCACCAATGTGTAGCACAATAAGAAACATAAGGGCAACCCTGGCTGGTGTCTCAGTGGATGGGTGCTGGCCTGCAAGCCCAAAGGTTGCTGGTTCGATTCCCAGCCAGGGCACATGACCGGGTTGTAAGCCAGGTCTTCAGTTAGGTATGTGGCTGGAGGCAGGTGAAAGGCAACCATACATTGATGTTTCTCTTCCTCTCTGCCTTTCTCCCTTTCCCTCTCTCTGGAAATAATGAATAAAATCTTAAAAAGAAAAAAAAAACAAAAACATAAGGGCAGTGTAGAGAGTTTTCCATGAGATTATATTTAATTATTTAATTGTTCAATTATTATTATCTTTGTTATTTTTATTTATTGAGATAGAAACATTTCTTTGTTGTTCCACTTATTGATTGATTGATTGACATCTGTGCCCTGACTATGTGATCTATCCCAGGACCTTAGTGTATTGGGACAATACTTTAAGCAATTAAGCTACCTGGCCAAGGCTTAATTGTTCCATTTAAAGGACTGGCCCTTATTCAGTCCTAATTTTTCAAAATGATAATTTTTTTCTAATTTTGGTGGTTAAAATATATCTGTCATGAATTCGATAGTAAACAAGAAAGTATAGGGTTTTTAAATTAAGTAATGGATACCAGTGTTCTGATCATTTCATATTCATCCTGTTGGTGAAAGAGGGTTCTTTCACCAGAGTATGAGATGTCTGAACACAAGACACCTGACATTGACAGTAGTTTATTTGTTACACTACAGCCTGGGGGAGGAGGATTCCACATACCAGGAAATCAAAAAGGGCTGTTGGAGACAGGCCTTGTGGTAACAGAAGGGTAGAGTGGCCCTGATTCCTGCAGGAGGAAGTGTTTGGGTTGTTTGAATAATTCTGTTAACTGACAGAGAAATTAAGCTCTTTAGGTTGAAGACCTGGAGTGAAGCTGTTCTGGCTAATAAGTTAACTAGTGAAGTGGGAAGCTTCTACTGTGTGGGGTGCAGGAGTATACTCGTTCAGAGTAGAGGAACTCATGGATAAGCCTTTGGGGTCCTGTGAGACTCAAAGATACAAAGTCAGCACTTAAACTTTTAGGCCTTACTATGACTTTAATTATGACCCAATTCAATTGTGCAGTGTTAAATTGGTAGTGAGAATGTTTGAAATGTCTAACCAATTGTACACACTTTGAGTTGCTGGGTTCACATTTTTGCCTTAGGCTTTACCTCTGGAGAATGAGAAAAGAGACTTAACTAGAGTCATGTGTGGGGATCAGATTGTCTTTTCAAAAGGAACAGATAACCTGAAATGGCTTGGTGAGAATAAATGAGCAAAGGGCTAGGGCAAAATCTCCAAAGCCTTTGGCAATGTTGGAGTTTGCTGAATTAGCAATCAAAGCTCTATAAGTTGAAGAAGTGTTTTCTTGATGCATACACATAATAAATGTACATAACCACTCACTATCACTGTGAGTGAGAGAAGGTGAGTGGCAGGAGGTGAAATCAATAGATAGGAACACAGACACACACTCTATTGGTGACAGTAAAACGAAGAGGCAGTTTTGCATTTGCAGCAGAAATCTACCATTGCAAGGCTATTGTCTGTTTGCTTATTATCGACAAGTCTCTTTTGGACAAGGAAGATCATGGGCTTTAGAGTCAAGAGTAGTGACTGAACCTGTTTTAGTCTTAATTTTCTCATATGCAACATAATGATTGATGCTGCTGTCTACCTCATACAGTTGTCATGAGAAATGAATAAAATAGCATGTGCAAAGTACTCTACAAGATTGGTTCACAGTAGACATTCAATAAAAGGGAGATTTAGACTATGAGACCTAGTGACAAAGTGTAACTGGTACTTGGATTTTAAAGTTGCAGCTAAATTCTCAGGAATATTTCTGTCCTGAAGATAGAGATCACAAGTCTAAAGTCTTCACAAATGGATGTAATACAACAACAATAAAATTTAAATAAATAAATAAATACAGTCTTCACAAATAATCCTCTAAAAAGTGTTGAATTAATGTCAAGAAACCAACAAGTATATATGTACATATAAGACTCAGATGCTCATTTCAAAGTGTGACATGCACACAGGGTAATTCTAAACAAATGTTAGGGTGTTTCAGGCCATAAATTTTCTCAGCCTAGATCAAATGGCTTCACTCTATCATTGATTATTTTCAGTTTAAATTTGGTTTTGCTAAAGAGAAATTAAAAAACACACACACAAACAAATAGACCAAAGCATCCTGACTTATTTTGAATTTACTTCCCACATATTTTGCTAAGACCTAAATTGCATTTTGCTGTCCCACTCATTTTTTAAAGGTACAGGAGGGCAACGGTTGCCTGTCTCTCCTCATGCACTTTGTTATAAGTTTAGGAATTTTCTTACAGGCTTGTTTTAATGTACTCAGAGAGAATATCAAGTTATTATTTAAATTCTATGGCATAAATTCAAGTGATGTTATGAGTCACATTTGTTCCCCAAGCTGCATTTCAAATTGTTTATCTGTATGTGTCAAAATGAGTTACATGAAAAGGTAGAAATAAGTAGTGTTTTAATAATAAAACATGTACTTTCAGAAGCAACTTCACATTATCATTGTGAAGTCAGTTTCTATCCGTAGAAGGTATTTGTTCTTTTACACGTGATTGCAAAGGGTTAAGAATGTAAGTAGGAAGAATGCCAAAACTGAGATGTAAAGACAGGATATGCTTGGATCCTCTGCTGAGCAGAAAGGAGGGAAAACTAACCTGAAACTAAGTACCAGCCACATCATTAAACTGCACTAAGAATTTATAGTTATTCATTTATTTCACCCTTCCCCAATTCTTTAAAGTAGGCACTTATATTAGGATAAGCTAATTGTCATAACAAATAATCACAATATACAATATTAGTGACTCAGCAGAGTAAACTTTTCTCACAATCAGTCCAATATGGGTTGGAAGGGGTTGGGTGGGGAAGAATGCCTGAACAAGCAAGTTCTGTTTGTTACAATTATTCAGTACTCAGGCTTCTTTCACCTGTGTTTCTACGACCCTCCATGACCTTGAAGTCTTTCACTGGAAGACTATTAAGTAGGTAAAGGAAGCTTGAAAAAGAATGAAAGATAAAATAGGAGGGTGTAAGGAACAGGATCAGGTTGATAAATGGCTTATTTATCTTCCAGCAACGTTTCATTGGCCAGTTCAGTCACATGCCTCAAACTGACTAACCAACCTGAAACTTGCTGAAAGTGAGAGAACATAAAGTGTGTGCAACATGAATGATATATTTTGAAAAAACATATAAGAATTGATATTTTTAATTAGAAATTTTTTCAATGACCCCTTACATTCAGTATTATTTTGTATTAGTTTCAGGTATATGCATAATGGTGAAACAATCATATATTTTAGGTAGTGGTCGCCCCAATATTTCAGTACCTCCGCCTAGCACCATGCATAATTACTACAGTTTTATTGACTATATTTCTGTACTTTACATCTCTGTGACTATTTTGCAACTACCAATTTTTATTTCCTAATCCCTTCACCTTTTTATCCAGTTCCCCGAATCCCTGCCCCTCTGACCAATATTCTGTTCTTTGTATCTATGAATTTGTTTCTTGTTTATTTGTTTATATTGTTCCTTAGATTCAGCATATACTATTTTCTATTAGTTTATTGTTGTATTATAGTTGCTTCACTTTTCCCCCCATAGGTCTCCCCTGCCCCATCCATCCCATCGTCTCTTCCACAGTCAGTCCCCACCTAATTGTCCTTGTCCACGAGTCATTGACTACAGATTAGCTCCTTGGCCAAACCCTTGCCCTTCTTTCTCTCCCTTTCCTTCCCCCACCCCTCTGGTCACTATCATTCTGCTCCTTGTTTTCATGACTCTGGTTCCATTCTATTTTTCTATTTGTTTTGTTGATTAGTTTCCTGTATTAAGTGAGAACATATGGTATTTGTTTTTTGCCACCTGTCATATTTCACTAAGCATAATACTCTCTAGTTCTATCCAGGTTGTTGCAAAAGGTAGGGGTTCCTTCTGTCTTTTTGCTGTATGGTATTCCATTGTAAAACTTGGTAAATGTACCAAGTTTTTTGATCCATTCATCTACTGTTGGGCACTTAAGCTGTTTCCAGCACTTGGCTATTGTGAATAGTGCTGCTATGAACATAGGGGGACATAGGTTCTTCTGAATTGGTGTTTCAAGATTCTTCAATATTCTTCTATAGTCCTAGAAGTGGAATCACTGGGTCAAAAAGTAGTTTTATTTTTAGTTTTTTGAGGAAATGCCATACTGTTTTCCATTGTGGTTACACCAGTCTGCATTCCCACCAGTAGTGCACTAGAGTTCCCTTTTCTCCACATCCTTGCCAGCACTTGTTGCTTGTTGATTTGTTAATGATGGCCTTTCTGAGAGGTGTGAGTTGATATCTTATTGCGGTTTTAATTTACATCACTCCGATGGCTAGTGATGTTGAGCATTCTTTCATATGCCTAGGGGCCCTTTGTATGTCCTCCTCAGAGAAGTGTCTGTTCAGGTCCTTTGCCCATTTTTTAATTGGGCTGTATATCTCCCTGGTATTGAGTCACATAAGTTCTTTGTGTATTTTGGAGATCAAACCCTTGTCTGAGGTATCATTGTCAAATGTGTTTTCCCATATGGTTGGGTCCCTTTTCATTTTGCTGATGTTTTCTTTAGCTGAACAGAAACCTTTTAGTTTGATGTAGTCCCATTTGTTTACTTGTTCCTTTATTTCCCTTGCTCTAGGAGAAATATAGGTAAAAATATTGCTGCATGGAAAATCTGAAATTTTACTTCCTATGTTTTCCTCTAGGACTTTTATGGTGGCACAGCTTGTGTTGAAGTCTTTTATCCATCTTGAGTTTATTCTGGTATATGGTTTAAGTCTAGTTTCATTTTCCTGCATGTCCCTGTCCAGTTCACCCACCAGCATTTGTTGAAGAGGCTATTTCCATTCCATTTAATGCTCTTTTCCCCTTTGTCGAATATTCGTTTACTATAGAGTCCTGGATTTATTTCTGAGCTCTCTATTCCACAGACAGTGTTTGTTTTTCTCTGTTTGACTCATTTTACTCTAGGTCCATCCATACTGTTGAAAATGATAAGATATCATTTTTTATGGCTGAGTAATATTTCATTGTGTAAAATATATGTAACCCCACACTTTTAGCCACTCTTCCATTGATGGGCAGTTTGGGTTGCTTCTTTAGCTTAGCTATTGTAAACAATGCTGCAATGAGCATAGAGATGCATATGTTCTTTCTGATTAATGTTTTAGGTTTCTGCAGATATATACCCAGAATGTATACTCAAAGAAATGGGATCTTTGAGTCATAAGGCAGTTCCATTTAAAAATTTTTAAGTAAACTCCATACTGTTTTCCATAGTGACTGCACCAATCTCCATTCCCAACAACAGTGCATAAGGGTTTCATCTTCTTCACATCCTCACCAACACTTGTTTGTTCATTTGTTGACGATGGACATTCTGACATGTGTGAGGTGGTATAGCATTGTGGTCTTAATTGTGTTTCTTTGATGATTAATCACATTGACCATCTTTTCATCTGTCTGTTGGCCATCTGTATGTCCTCTTTGGAGAAGAGCCTGTTCAGGTCCTTTGCCTATTATTTAATTGGATTGTGGGCAGGTTTTTTTGTTTGTTTATATTGTTTTTATTTTGAGTTGTATGAGTTCTTTCATAAATTCTGGATATTAACCCTTTGACAGATGTATCATTGGCAAATATGTCCTCCCATTCAGTGGGTTTTTCATTTTGTTGCTTTTTCTTTGCTCTGCATAAATGGTTTAGATTGATCTTGTCCCAGTTTTTTATTGCTACAAGAAAGATTTGATATTTACTGCCTGTTTTCTTCAAGGAGTTTATGGTTTTAAGTCTTAGGTTTAAGCCTTTAATCTACTTTGAGTTTATTCTTGTATGCTATGTAAGAAGGTGGTCTAGATTCTTTCTTTTCAATGTATCGGTTCAATATTCTCAACAACACTTATTGAGTATGATTTTAGCTGTGGGGTTGTCATATATGGCCTTTATTATGTTGAGATATGCTCCTTCTATTCCCAATGTGGCTGAGTTTTTATCATGAATGGGTATTGGATATTATCAAATGATTTTTCTGTATCTATTGATATGATCACATGATTTTAATTTTACATTTTGTTTATGTGGTGTATCACATCAATTGATTTGTGAGTAGTGAATGAATCTTGTATCTTAAGGATAAATCTGACTTGATCATTGTGTATGATTTTATAAGTGTATTGCTGTATTTGGTTAGCTAATATTTTGTTTAAAATTATTGCATCTATGTTCATATGGGATGTTAGTTTATAATTTTCTTTCTTTGTAGTGTCTTACCTGGATTTGGAATTAGGATAATGCTGGCCTTGTAAACTCAACTTGGAAGTTTTCTCACCTCTTGAATTTGTTGAAATACTTTGAGAAGGATTTAGCTGTTAGTTTTTCTTTGAACATTTGCTAAAATTCACCTGTGAAACCATCCAGTCCAGGACTTTCGTTTCCCAGCAGTTTTTGATTATTGATTTGATTTCTTTAGTTGTAATAAGTCAGTTTAGATTTTCTGTTTCTTCTTGATTTCAGTTTTCTTAGATTACATTTTCTAGAAAATATTTTATTTCTTGCACATTGTCCAACTTTCTGGCATGTAGTTCATAATATTTTCTTATAATCCTTTGTATTTCTGTGGTATCAGTTGTTATTTCTCGTTTTTATTTTTGATTTTATTTATTTGTTTTTTCTCTTTGTTTCTTGATGATTCTTGTTTAAGGTTTATCAATTTTGTCTTTTTAAAGAACCAGCTGTTGGTTTCATTGATTTAAAAAAAAAACAACAAAAAACATTTTAAACTCTAGTTCATTTAATTCTGCTCTGATCTATAGTATTTCCTTTCTTCTACTCATTTTAGGCTTTGTATGTAGTTCTTGTTCTAGTTCCTTTAAGTATAAGATTAGATTGGTTATTTGACATTTTTCTTATTTCTTGAGGTAGGCTTGTAATGCTATGAATATCTCTCTTGGGACTGCTTTTGCTGTGTCCCATAGATTTTGGGCTTTTGGGTTCTCATTTTCATTTTTCTCTGGGTACCTTTTGATTTCTTTCTTGATTTCATTGTTAATCCATTCAGTGTTAAGTAACATGTTACTTAGGTTCTGTGTCTTATGCATATTTCAGGATTTTTTGGTAATCAATTTATACTTTTATACTACTGTGGTTGAAGAAGATACTTGTGGTAAGATTTCAATATTCTTGAGTTTATTGAGACTTGTTTTGTTCGCTAACATGTGGTCTATCCTAGAAAGTGTTCCACATGCACTTAAAAAGAATGCATATTGTGCTGCTTTGGGGTAAAATGCTCTGAAAATATCAAATGTATCTGGTCTAGTGTGTTTTTTATTTTTTATATTTATTTATTTTTAAAGATTTTATTTATTATTTTTAGAGAAAGGGGAAGGAAG
>PVIW01007621.1:49414-64725 GCA_004026585.1 Noctilio leporinus
TTTTTTTTTTTTTTTTATTGTTGTTGTGTTACTTCCATCCCCTTTTTGCTCCCCTCTGTCCCCCTCCCCACCCACCCATTCCCCACAAAGTCAATCCCACCTGTTGTCCATGTCCATGGTTCCTTTATACTAGGTTCTTCTCTAAACTGCTCCCCTTCCTTGCAGGTAGTGTGTTTTTTAAAGCTCATGTTTTCTTGATTTTCTTTTGAAAGATTCATCCTTTGATGTCAATGGGGTGTTAAAATGCCCTACTATGACTGTATGACTCTCAATCTCTCCCATTTATATCCATGAAGATTTTCTTTATATATTCAGATGCTTCTCTTATATTGGGTGCATAAATGTCTACAAGGGTGATCTTCTTGTTGAATTGATCCTTTTAGCATTATGTAATGCTATTCTTTGTTTCCTATTATAGGCTTTGTTTTAAAGTCTGTTTTGTTTGACATAGTAATGCTACAGCTTTTTATTTTCATTTTTGTGAAATTATTTTTTATTACTTTAAGTTTGTGTATATCTTTTGTTTCCAGGTGGGTCTCTTGCAGACAGCATATTCATATGGGTCTCATTTTCTTGACTATTCAGCTATTCATTGTCTTTTGATTGGAACATTTAATCTATCTTTGTTTGAAGTGATTTTAATAAGCTCAGTGTTTGCCATTTTATTCTTTATAATTATGATCCTTTATTTTCTTCTTCTTAAAGAAGTCCATTTAATAAAGAAGCCCCTTGTAATACTGATTTTATGGTAATGAACTCCTTTAGCTTTTTCTCATCTGGGAAGCTTTTTATTTCTCCTCCAACTTAAACCTTAGCCTTGCTTGATAGAATAGCCTTTATTATAGGTCCTTGCTTTTCATCACTTTGAATATTTCATGGCAATCCCTTCTGGCCTGAAATACTTCTGCTGAGAAATCAGCTGACACACTTATGGGAGCTCCCTTGCACATAGCTAACTGAATTTTTCTTGCTGATGTTAAGAGTCTCTCTTTGTTTTTAACTTCTGCATTTTAATTATGACATGCTTTGTTGTGGACTTCTTTGGGTTTACCTTCTTTGGACTCTTTCTATTTTCTGGACTTGTGTGTCTATTTTCTTCTCCAGACTATGCAAATATTCAATCATTGTTTCTGCAGATAGGCTTTGTAAAAGATTTCATTTATTATTTTTAGAGAGAAGGGAAGGGAGAGAAGCAGAGAGGGAGAGAGACATCAATGTATGGTTGCCTTTCACCTGCCTCCAGCTATAGACCTGGCTGGAGGCCTGGCTTGCAACCTAATCATGTGCCCTGGCTAAAAATGGAACCAGTGACCTTTGGGTTCGCAGCATAGTGCCTTATCCACTGTTCCACCAGCCAGGACCAAGGTTTTGGGCATTCCCACACTGGGAATCAAACCCAGTTTAACTCCTTGATTTTTCTCTTATCCTTCTGGTTGGTACCCTGGTGATGCAGAAGTTATGTTTTCATGTTGTTAGAGGTCCCTTAAATTATCTTCATATTTTTAACTTCTTTTTCATTTTTCTCTGCTGTGGTTAGATATTTCTGCTACCTTGTCTTCCACATTGCTGATTCAGTCATCTCCTTTATCTGATTTGCTATTGATTCTTTCCAGTGTATCCTTCATTTCTGACTGGTCTTTTTAAGTGATGTGCCTTCATTTTGTTGAGTTTCTTCCTGGGAATTTTCCTGTTCTTTTATTTGGGGCATATTTCTTTGTCTTTTTATTTTCTTTGCCTCTCTATGTCCGTTCCTGTGTATTAAGTAACTCTTTTCCTATGTCTCCCAATATTGGTATGGAGATATGGAGACCTTATGTAGAAGGTGTCCTGAGGTCACAGTGGTGCATCTTCCTGATCACCAAGAATATCTAGGTACCCCAAGGATGTTCTTTGAGTGGTTTATGGGGGCCTTTTATTATAGTTGAGTCTTGATTACTCTTGGCCTGTCCATGACTAGGGTTGATCCTCACATTGTCTAACTCTGAAGACTGATCCAGACTGCAGTGTATGAACTACTGTGTGAGGATAGACCCCATGAGGTGGAACTTGCCTCAACAGGGTGATCTTCCAAGACCTCCCATTGGGTGGTGACTCTTGCAGAGCTAATCAGATCACACTCTGATATGGTGTTTTGCCTGCCCCTGGCTGTACTCATTCTGGGTCCTCTTGGGATAGACTGTAGTGCAGGTTGATGATAAAGGCTGCCTATGACCAGCCCTTGGTTACCTTTGGGAAATTCCAAAGTGATCCACAGTTTGTGGCTTCCTCTGCTTGTCCCAGTTGCATTTTGAAAGGGCCATGCTGTGGAACCAAGGTCAGGTTCCACCAGTACTAAGTTGGGCAGTTCAGTAAAAGGCCCAAAGCACCCTAGCATTAACCTTCACCTGTTGGCTGCCTATTAGGTTCAATCACTGAAAAGGTCTCTGCAGTGCATAAGTTACACAAGATAGGTTCTCAGTGAGTTGCCATGTAGGGGTGAGTAGTGAACACAGATTCAAACTTTGCACTCATTCTGGGCCTGAGGCTCTTCAGCCTCAGGGTTTACCAAAGTCTCAGGGTTTACCAAAGCCAACTGCCACTTACCTTGGGCCTGCAGATCTTTGTGTTAGAGCAGAATCTCAGGGAGTTTTCAGAGAGAGGTCAGCAGAGTTCATCAGACTAAAACAGACCAAAGAATGACCATGTGGAAGGAGAGATTAGTACAGGTTTGGTGGCACTGGTCCAGCATGCAAGGAAGACATTACCCTCGCCCTTGAGCCACAAAACTCAGTCTCTCTCTGTGCATCTTGGGCAACTCCTCAATCAGCCTAGACTTCCTTAAGAGCCTTTCAAGAAAGTCTGCTCTACAGGTCCAACCTGACTGCGGCCAGCAGACTCCCTCACAAGGTACAAGCTTGGCAAGGTTTGGGTCACGGGGAGTTGGGATTGTGGGGCTACTATTTCCCTTAAGCTGATGGCATATAGAGGGGAATGATCAACTCAAGTAAGAATGCTTCCATAGGTTGTGAGGAAGATGGACTCAGCAAAGGGAGCTTGGCCCTTCCAGCCTTTTTCCTGGAGCCACACAATTCACTCTCTGCTGTATGACTCCAGTCCACTTTGAGCTGCCTTTCCTTTGGTGGAGCCCAGGGTGAATGGTCACAGATGAGATTCTGCATGCTGGCCATTTAAGAGGGGAGTCACATGGTTTCTGGCAGACTCTCATCTCTCCCTGGTGGACCTAATTCCCGCTAATTTCCATGGCCAGATGTCATGTTAGCTCCTCCTGCCAGCTATGGTACTTCAGGCCGTGGAGCCCCAGAGTGGGGTTCACACCCTTCATTCCCTTTGCAGCTAAGGTATCTCTGTGAATTCTCAACCACCACATGTATGTGCAGAGCCAGCCCTTTTCATGTCTACACACTTCCTACCTGTCTCAATGTGACTTCTTATGTAAATTTATGCTTATAAGTCTTGGTTTTATTGCTTGTCATTTGGTTATTCAGGACAGTTGTTTTATAATTTAACTGTAATTTAAGTTCTGTCCTGGGAGGTGGTGAATGTAATTTCTACCTAATTCACCACCATCTTGGAGACCCCTCCCCATCTGCCATATGTATATCTATCCTCTGGGGTGAAGTGTCTGTCCAGAGCTTATGGTCATTTTTAATTGGGTTAAGTTGGTTTGTTTGTCCTTTTTCACTTGTTTTCTTATTATTGAGAATTAAGATATATATGTGGTGCCAGTTTATTTTTCAGACCTGTGTTTTGAAAACACTTTCTCTTAGTCTGTGGCTTATCTTAAAATCAGTTAGAAGACTGATATCTACAAAAAATGTTCTCTCCCTCCTCTCCTGCACCCCCTACCATCAGGAGCTTCTCTCTTTTCTTCCAGGAGAGCCTAGTGAGTCTCCACCTTGTTGATCTGTTCTTTGCTTGGAGGAGTCCCGTTTCTGGGGAGACAAGAGACACATCACTTGGCCATGTGATCATGGCCATGACCTCACCTGGCCACCTTAGACCAGGTAGGCTCCACCTGTCCTGGCTTTGGCTGAGATGAAGGTTCTCTCCCTCATTGCCACTTAGCAGATCCACCTGCACAGAAGGTCCATGTGTTGGGTACGTGGCTGGGGGCCAGGGCAGGGGTCACTGCTAGAGGATCTGGAGGTGTGGTTTGGGTGCGATGGCCTGCCTCAAAGCCCTGAGATGATGCTTTTTTTTTGGTACCCTCTGACCCTCTGTGAGGACTCTTTTAAGATTCCTTCTGCTCATACAAGTTCAAGTGAGTCCTGCTGTTGCAGCTGAGAACTTCACCTGCATAGAGCATGTTCACCACAGTGGTACCTGTGACTGGCTGAACCTCCCTAGATACGATTTCCTGACAGAGAAATGAGCTCTGTTTTAAGGGAGAGGGAGTAGGCCAGAAGGTGCAGACCTTCCCTCCTGTGTCCTGGATGGCAGGGCCAGGCTGCTCAGCTCAGCTGAGTTATGGAGCAGGGCAGGGCTGCTATGGAGTACGGGTACAAGGATGGGAGGTGTTACTTAGGGCAGAGCCTGGGCAGGATGGATGGGACCTTCCAGATGGGAGTGTCACTCCCAGGTACTTTCATCTCCTCCAATCCCAGCCCCTCCTCCCTCCCTCCCTGAGGTCTCCATCCGCATCTCAGCACTCTGCACCCCTGCCTTCCCAAACAAGGCTCAAAGTGAATCAGGTGACCAGAGATGGAGGGAACTGTCCCCAATACCTTAAAACCAAGAATATCCACTTCTAGAGACCTGTCATAAAGAAAGATTTATGGGCACAGATGTTCCCTTCAGCACAATGATGGGAGTGAAAAATTGGAAATGGCTCCACAGCAGAGGCTTTAGAATTCTGATGTGGGGACAGAGGAAATATCAAGGAGGAAGAGGGCTGACTGGCAGTGCCTGTCCCTGGGGAAATGATGTTCCATGAGATCTCATACCTCAGAATACCTCCTGCCCAACATTCCAAGTGTGCATGCATATGCACAAATTTGCACAAGCATGGACATCCATACATGCACACATGAACATGAGAACACAGGCATGCACACGTGTACATAAGCACCCCATTTCAGGGCTCTTCTCCCTGGAAGGGCTTTCTTATTTTCTTGATTCCAAATTGCTTTAGAATTCAGTATTGTACTATAATAAACCTTTATTTTTCTCACAAATCTTTTAAAAGCAATGAACAACTAAGTAATGTAGTTTACTCCATAAGCGTGTGATAAATGATAGTGTTGAACATACAGCTTGAATATTTTTAAAACCATCAAAGTCATACATGCATTGTAAAAAATCTACACATCACCTCAGTGAGATGAGAGATTTTCAAGTCCCACCTCAGAGGTGACTATCATGAGTAGCCTGGTGGGAATCTCAGGCTCTGCCACTCTCATTCTGTCTCCTCTGTTTCTGTCATGGGGAGAATAATTTTTACATGTTTGCCTGTCAGTTGAAATAACATGTATGTAGTCTAATAGGTAGGACCATGTGTCTCAAATAAGAGGACCTCTGAGGTTTTTATTTGTTGGCAAGTAGAGGCCCCTTCACCCATGTTAGCAGCTGCTCAGCTTCCCTCATTCATGTGGACCAGAATGTGTGGATCCTATTCCCTCTCCATGGACATTAAGTATTTTTTCCAATTTCTGGCAATTTCCTCAATACTATGATGGGCAGTCTCAAAAATACATACTTGAACAATTGTGCATGGATTTCTGTGGAGTAATCTCCCAGCCTGAGCACTGTAGGTGAAGGTAGGCACCTGTGCACCTTTGACAGGTTCTGCTTACTGTTCTCACAGAGGAGGGGCTGTGTCCTCTTCTCTCCAGGGTACCCTCCGCAGCCTCTGCTTCCTCACTCTGTGCCCAGGGCTGGTCACCACTATACCAGAAGCCTGCCAGTCTGATGGTGACAGTGTTCCATCCTTAGTATTTGCAGTGTGTGTGTCTCCACCGGGGAGGCTGGGCATCTTTGATATGTACAAACATGTGCACTGCCTCTGCTGGAAGTACATTTGTCTTTCATTTCTTTAGAAAACATGGATTTTTGAGAGTTTCCTGCATCACAGGCATGTTAAACTGATCTTTGCCATGGGTTGTGAGGAATGTTTTGCAGATTGTAGTTTGTCTTTCCATATTTCTGCATTTTTCTCATTTCAGTTTTGGGCACAGGGAGAACCAGTCATTGCCAGAATGGCTTCTGGCCCTGGGGTCACACTTAGCATAGCAGCCTCTACCCCAAGATTATGCATACCCTGACTAAAAGGACATTTTGCTTTGTTTTGTTTTGTTACATCTAATCCATCTGGGATTTTCCTATTAAATAACAAAAATGTGTGAATAAACACTAAAAGGCACCTATTGTAAGATTCCATTTATAGGAAACATCCAGAATAGGTAAAAATAGAGACAGAGAGCACATTAGGGGTTGCCAGGGGCAGGAGAAGTACAAAATGAGTCCTTCTGGTGCAGGGTTCCTTTTGGGGAGATGGAGTATCCTACTGCTAGACAGTGGTGATACTTTCACAGCCTCATGCTCAGGAAAGCACAATTTATAATATAAATGATTTTTTTTAAAAATTTTATTGTTGTTGTATTACATCCATCCCCTTTTTGCTCCCCTCTGTCCCCCTCCCCACCCACCCATTCCCCCACAAAGTCAATCCCCCCTGTTGTCCATGTCCATGGTTCCTTTATACTAGGTTCTTGTCTAAGCTGCTTCCCTTTCTTGCCTCTGCCTCCCCCCTCCCTCCTCCCCCCAACCCCTTTTCCCCTGACCACTGAAGGCCTATTCCTTGTATTCATATACTTGGTTCTGTTTTGCTTGTTGTTAGTTAAGTGATTTTTATTTAATGGTTAAATTTAGTCATGCTGTGGAGAAAAGGAGAATACAAGAATTAAAAAAAATAAAATAAAAGAAGTCAAACAGGGGGAGTAAAACAACTTCTGGAGGTTGTGGTAGAGCCTGTTGAATAATAATCAGCTCTAGAACTGGCCCTGGTACATTTTCCATAGGCATTACCTCCTCACTGCCTGGAGCCAGGGCAGGTTGGAAGAAGGGCTCTTCAGGCAGTGCTGGTGGAGGCTCAGGCAGGTCAGGAGCTGCTGCACAGGCTTCCATGGGCTCCAGAGCTGCAGCTGACGGGGCTGCTGGAGGCAGCACAGCCACTGGAGATGGGCACCTCTCCTGGGCTGGAGTGGCATCCTGGTCTGACTCTGCATTGAGCTCCTCCAGATGCATGACAGGTGAATCCAGAGTTGGCTCTGCCCCCTGGGCTCCTACTGAAGTTGTAAGAGGAGAAATGTTCATCCACCTGCCTGCCTTGCTCCCCACAAACAGAACACAGTCAAGCCTTCCAGTGAAGCCATAGACATCCTCCCCGCAGACAGGCCAGCAGACGGGTGGTCTGAGGCCTGTCTTTGCTCTTGGCCAGCCTCTTAGTTGCTCCCTCCTGTGTGTCTGCCGCTGACCCCTCCCCATAAGCTCCTGTGTACCTCCATCACCCCCATCCCTGCCCCTACCTCCCCCACCTTCTTACCCTTGGGCTCTCTCTCCTTGGGTTCCAGGTCATCTGGCCCAGTTCCATTACTGTGCTCCCTGTGCTCCAGATTGGGGAAGGAACTCTTGAGTTGCCTGTGGAGCCTGGGAGATGTGTGCTTTTCCAATCATCCATGGGTTCTGGCTCTCCAGACCCTTCTTGTGTGGCCATTATAGCTTCTGGCCTGATCTGGCCCTCGGTCATATGGAGCACCTGCCCATTGCTGGTGGAAATCAGGCAGGGGTCTCCATGGACTAATTGTTGCTGCTCCATGGCCCAGGTTGAGCTCTGCAATGACAGTGACTGAAGGCCTTAGGTCCTGCTTGGCCCTGGTTGCTGCTGCTGCTCCTCACTGTACTGTGCCCTGTGTCTGGACTGACCTCTTCCCAGGGCACATGAGCATCACCTCCATTGCTTGGGAGGTTACCACCCACACTCCACGTCCACTCAGCCAGTTTGACCTGGGGTGTGAATGTGACCGGCCCACCAGACTTCTCACCCTTTTCAGCTTGTGTTTGTTTCCTTCATATGAATCTTGTTACACGCGCGCACACATGCACACACGTAGGGGGCATAGGGTTGTTCATATGGGATTGGAATGGTGGCCTGACTCAAACAAAATCACACTGGGTCTCCCTGTGTTACCTCTCAGTTCCACTGTGGAAAGGGACACAGGTGTCTGGCTTGTGTCCGGACCCGGTGGCAGCCATGATGGAACATGCTATTTCTGCTGCCTCTTTTGAGGCCATGTCCTTGGGCCAGGGACAGATGCCAGGAAAACATCCTGCTTGTTCAAATGCCACTAGCCAAGTGAGCTGGGTAAGGGCTGTTTCAGAATGTGGCTGCCTGTTTACCAGGGTTCCAAGTTCTGTTGGGCTCCATTGTCAAGAAGTGAGGTCACTGCCTGGGTCTCCTGCCCTCAGCATCTCCTCAGACAACACCAACATAAGCAACAACATTTTTAATCTATAACTTAAATCACTGAGGAAAATAAAGGGAAAATATAAACATAAAAAAAAAATAGGGCCTAAAAGGCAGGGTAAAACAACTTCTGCTTGGAGTGGGAGAGCCATTGAAAAGGGCCACAGGCAGCTGGGCTGAGTCTGAAGGAAACCACCCAGAGGGAAGGTCAGTGTCTCTGACACATAGAGGCGCGTGCACTGCATCTTGCTTGATGTGCATGTGTTTGTCTTCTATCCTGTTACAAAGTACCAACTCTCAAGGGTTTTCTACACTACAGGAATGACCAGCTTGTGGTTTGTCTTTCCAGTTTATTGTATTTTTGTTTGTGTTTTGTTTTGGGCAAAGGAAGGGCCAGCTGTTGCCTGACTGGATTCTGGCCCTGGGATTTCACTCAGCACAGTGGTCTCTACTCCAAGATTTTGTGCATTTGTGCATACTTATAAAAAGGTTTTTTTGTGTGTGTGTGTTTGATCTTTAATTTATGTGGGGTTTCCAGTTCATCAATTCAAATAACCAAAAAGTGATTTCACATAAAAACAAACATAAAGATGTAAACAGACATAAAATGGCACCTAGTGTAAGATTTCATTTATAGGAAATGTCCAGAACAGGTAAAAGGAACAGAGACAGAGAGCAGCCAGGCGCAGGAAGAGTGGGGATTGAGTCCTTCTGGTGCAGGGTTTCTTTCAGGGAAGTGGATCATTCTGCAACTAGACAGTGGTGATGCTTGCACAGCCTTCTGAATGTACCTCATGCTCAGAAACAGTACAGTTTACAATATAGCAATAACTTTCATTTATTATCTAAAATGAATCACTCCATGGAAAAAATGATGGATAAAGAAAGAAATAAGGAATAAAAACCCTAACAATCCCCCTTCCCAACGGGGATGAGGAGTGAAACCTGAATCATGCTTTAGTGAAAAGCATAATTAAAAATTAAAAGAAAAAGATCAAAGAGGAGATAAATCAAATTCTTTTGATGGGAGAGTGAGAGCAGGTTCAACAGGTGGCTGTACAGTTGCCCCTGATTGATTTTCTAGAGGTAGCTCCTCCTTCCTGGCAGAAATGAAGGACAGTTTGAGGGAAGGCTCTTCAGGTGGAGGTTGTGGGGCCCCAGGGCAGGAGGTGCTGTACAGGCCATCCCAGGCTCCAGGCTGCAGCTAGAGCAGCTGCTGGAAGTGGCAGGACTGCTGGAGGTACATGCTCCTCCGGTTTCGAAACAGCATCCGGTTTCTCAGGATGTATGATAGGTGTTGAAGCGGAAGCTGACTTTGCATCCTGGGCAGGTGCTGGGGTTGTAAGAGGAGAAAAGATCACGCACATGCTTGCCTTTCCTAATGCCCCTCAAAAATAGAAAATAGTCAGAGCCTTCTAGAGAAATCCCAGCCCAGGATTCAGCAGATGGCTGCTCTAAGGCCATTCTTTATTTACTCCTAGGCTGCCTGTGTGGGTGCTTCCTGTGTGTCTGGCACTGTCCCCTTCCCATGAGCTTATAGTGCACCTCCACTCCCATCCCATGTGCACCCCCACATCTTCTCACCCTTGCTCACTGCCTCCTTGGGTTCCAGGTTCTCCTGCCTGGTTTGTTTAACATGGGTGCAATGTTCATTTTGGAGTTGAAAATCATGACTACCTGTGGAACCCGGGCAGTTTCAGGGGAAGAGTCTTTCTTCAGCCAGCCAGCCATCCTGTGGGCTTTCGTTCCTCAAATCCTCAGGTGGCCATGCTCACTTTGAGCTTGCTCTGGCCCTTGGTAGTGTGGTACACCTGCCTCTCATTAGTCTCTCTTATGGGACCTCTGTTAATGAGGTGCTCCCTTTTGTCCTGGGTTGAACTCTGCAATGACAGTGACCAACTGCTGGTGCAGAGGCCCTAGTCACTGCTGCTTCTGCCTACTTGACCTTCTGCTCCCTGATCAGAACTCAGACCACCCATGTGCTGGCCTGTCCTCAGATAGGACATCCTGGGGTGGGTTCTAGACTGGGGCTATGTTCTGTCTTTGGAGGGGGGATGGCATGAAAAGGCCAGTATATGGTTGATCTTTTCTCCTTTTGCAACTCCAGCACCAGTCCAGGAGGCAGAGCTCGTCCTGCTTCAATACCTATAGTACATTTTGAGGAGTCTGAAGCAGAGGCTGGCTGACCAAGAGGCCACTCAAAGTCCAGAGAGATGTCTACCTGCAGGGTTTATGCCACCTCTGGTAACTTCTCCAGGTGTAACTCTGGCATCTGAGCCAACCTGAGCAGTAGTTCTTTAGGCAAGCTCTGACACACCTCAGGACTCTTCACCTCTGCCATGGAAACCTGGTCTTCCACTCTCACCAGAATTTGATTTAACTCCCTCTCTTTGGACATTTTCTTTTATTTTTTTAAATGTTTATATTTTACTTTCACATACTGTATAGTGTTATTTGTTTGAAGTTATGTTATTGTTTATTTATCTTAAAGTGTGCCATTCCTGAGCATGAAGCATATTCACGATGCTGTACAAGCATCGCCACTATCTAGTTGCAAAATGTTCCATCATCTTATAAAGTAACCTTGCCCCAAAAGTAGTCACTCCCCACTCCTCCTGTCCCTGGCAGCCCATGATGTGCCTTCTGTCTCTATTCCTTTACCTTCCTAGGAGGATGAATTGGGGTAGTAAAGAAATGTTACCCAACTATCTTTCCATGTCAGGAGTTTTTGTTGCTAAATTCCATTAAAGCTCCATGTGGGAAATGAGTGTTTTGAGGCATCTGAATCACAAATGCATCACCATGTAGTATGTGAAGATGATTAATTTGATAGTGACTCTTTTGAATATTTGAAGATTATGTTCATTGTGACCATCTGAATAAATACTGTAAACAGTTTTAGAATTTTAAACCTTTCCTTTTTTTCTCATCCGTAATCAAATGCATAAATTGCTGACTTGCCTGATAGCATGTCTTTTGAATTTTTTTCTCATTTTAGGAAGAGATAGGGGACAGAGAAGAGATGTGCAGAAAAGAATAATCAAAGAAAATGTAAGATGACCTTTTCAAAAAGAAAGCTTTTTGATATAGGGAAAGAAGCATGGTGACTAGAGTCAGAAAACTTTGCTTCAAATCTCTTCTTCAAGCATATAAATTTGTACAGTTGCTTGTTTCTTAGTTTGCTTGTAATTTTTATGTAGCAGTATTTAATAATCCCCGTCTCTTGGGTTGCAATGAGAATTAAATAAGAAAACATATCTAAATCACCTATCATAGGTATTGGCTCATTTTAGTGGTTGGGCTATGTTAGTATTTTTATTTCTTTTCCTTTTCAAAGTTTTCAGTCTAGCCCAAGTATTGTTGCCAATGGAGGTTTACAAAAATCTAAATTCTAGAGACCTATGTTTGGATTGTGTGTTGTATTGTCTTCAAGTGGTATTTCCTTTTAGTAGAGGACCAATGATTGTTTTAGTGCTTAAACATTCATTTGACTTAATCCTACAAAGTTATTCTTTTATGCACTTTGACTGGATAGAATTTCCAAGTCATATTTACTTTGATAGATATAGATATAGATTCCAGTAGATAAAACAAAGGACATTGTCTTCCTTTTCATGGCTAGTGCTTCCATTTGCACTGGAGACCATCCTCTCTTTTGCATTTATGACATCTGCTTTTTCTTTGTTCTCATTTTATCAAGTTTTCTCTTTTTTTCCCTGGGCCATTTCCTTTAATACTCAAATACAGTAATATCTCCCATTAAAATGCACTTTGGGTTTCCATTCCTTGTGTATTCTTCCCATTTCTCAACTCTCTTGTTATAATCTTTGTTCATGTCATTCTAAAGGCACTCACATTTATTGCTTTCCTCTAAATGGCCATAAGCATCAACAGCATTCTTTTATATTTTAAAAGATTTTATTTATTATTATTATTAGAGAGGGGGGAAGGGAGACAGTCAGAGAGGGAGACAAACATCAGTGCATGGTTGCCTTTTACTGCCTCCAGCTACAGACCTGGCTTGCAACCTGGTTATGTGCCCTGGCTGGAAATGGAACCTGTGACTTTTGGGTTCACAGGCCAGCACCTGTCCACTGAGCCACCAGCCAGGGCTAAACAGTATTCTCTTTGCCAGATATAGTCAAGTCCCAGTCTTCATCTTAACTATTCCTGTCCATAGCCCTTAACAGAGCTGGTAACTTTTTTGAAGCAGTTCTTCACTTGATCTCTTAACAGTTCCAATAGTTTCCTCCAACTTCACTTTCCCCTTAGTTGATCTCGTATAATATCATAGTTATAAATTAAATACTTTACCATGATAATTTCTAACACAGCCATTCCTCTAAATTATAGATTCATATTTAATTGCCTGTTTATATCTCCACCTGGATGTAAAGGGCAAATTTAAATGTCCGGAAATGGATTCTTGATTCCCTTCTACTTTCTAAACTCTTTCTATAATCTATCTATCTCTACAAGTGTTCCACTATTTCAGTTTATAAGGACAAAATAATTTGACTCATTTCTCTTATGCCCTCCATCTAATCTTCAATCAAGTAGCAAATCCTGTTTGTTTGTTTGTTTTTAATTTTATTGTTGTTGTATTACATCCATCCCCTTTTTGCTCCCCTCTATCCCCCTCCCCACCCACCCATTCCCCCCAAGGTCAATCCCACCTGTTGTCCATGTCCATGGTTCCTTTATACTAGGTTCTTGTCTAAGCTGCTCCCCTTCCTTGCCTCTGCCTCCCCCCTCCCCCCAACCCCTTTCCCCCTGACCACTGAAGGCCTATTCACTGTATTCATATGCTTGGGTTCTGTATTGCTTATTGCTAGTTTTGCTCATTATTGTCCCGTAATGGGTGAGATCATATGATATTTGTCCTTCACTGACTGGCTTATTTCACTAAGCATAATACTCTCCAGTTCCATCCATGTTGTTGCAAAGGGTAAAAGTTCCTTCTTTCTTTCTGCTCTATAGAATTCCATTGTGTAAATGTACCCAAGTTTTTTTATCCAATCATCCACTGATGGGCACTTAGGCTGTTTCCAGCACTTGGCTATTGTAAATAGTGCCGCTATGAAAATAGGTGTGCATAGGTTCTTCTGAATTGGTGTTTCAGGATTCTTTGGATATAGTCCAAGAAGTGGCATTGCTGGATCAAAAGGCAGTTCCATTTTTAGTTTTTTAAGGAAACCCCATACTGTTTTCCACAGTGGCTGCACCAGCCTGCATTCCCACCAACAGTGTATGAGGGTTCCCTTTGCCCCACATCCTCGCCAACACTTGTTTGTTGATTTGTTGATGATTGCCATTCTGACAGGTGTGAGGTGGTATCTTATTGTGGTTTTAATTTGCATCTCCCTGATGACTAGGGATGTTGAGCATTCTTTCATATGCCTCTGGGCCCTTTGTATATCTTCCTCAGTGAGTTGTCTGTTCAGGTCCTTTGTCCATTTTTTAATTGGGCTGTCTGTCTCCCTGGTGTTGAGTCGCATTAGTTCTTTATATATTTTGGAGATCAGACCCTTGTCTGAGGTATCATTGGCAATTATGTTTTCCCATACACTTGGTTCCCTTTGAATTTTGCTGATATTTTCTTTAGCTGAACAGAAACTTTTCAATTTGATATAGTCCCATTTGTTGATTCGTTCTTTGATTTCCTTTGCCCTTGATGAAGTATCAGTAAACATATTTTTGTGTAGGATATCCAAAAGTTTACTGCCTATATTTTTCTCCAGGCCAGGGCCTTTATGGTGGCACTGTTTATGTTTAAATCCTTTATCCATCTTGAGTTTATTTTGGTGTATGGTGTAAGTTGGTGGTCTAGTTTTATCTTTTTGCATGTTGCTGTCCAGTTCTCCCAACACCATTTGTTGAAGAGACTCTTTTTACTCCATTTGATGTTCCTTCCCCCTTTGTCAAATATGAGTTGACCATAGAGTCCTGGGTTAATTTCTGGGCTCTCTATTCTGTTCCATTGACCTATATGTCTATTCTTATGCCAGTACCATGCTGTTTTGATGACAGTAGCCTTGTAGTATTGTTTGAAGTCCGGGATTGTGATTCCTCCTACCTTGTTCTTCTTTCTCAAGATTGCTGTGGCTATTCGTAGGCGATTTTGGCTCCATATACATTTTTGAAGTATTTTTTCTATTTCTGTGAAGTCTGTCATTGGTATTTTAATTGGGATTGCATTGAATATGTAGATTGCTTTGGGTAGTATGAACATTTTAATGATGTTAATTCTTCCCATCCACGAACATGGTATATGCTTCCATTTATTTGTGTCTTCCTTGATTTCCTTCTTCATTGTTCTGTAGTTTTCTGAGTACAGGTCTTTGACCTCCTTAGTTAAGTTGATTCCTAGGTACTTTATTTTTCTTGTTGCTATGGTAAATGGGATTTGTTTTTTTGCTTCTATTTCTGTTGTTTCATTATTGGTATACAAAAATGCTTTTGATTTTTGGATATTGAATTTATACCCAGCTATTTTGCTAAATTTGCTTATTAGGTTGAGTAAGTTTTTGGTGGAGCCAATCGGGTTTTGTATGTACACTATCATATCATCTGCAAATAATGACAATTTGACTTCCTCCTTTCCAATTTGCATACCTTTGATTCCTTTTTCTTCTCTGATGGCTATATATAGAACTTCCAAGACAATGTTGAATGGAAGTGGAGAAAGTGGGCAGCCTTGTCTCATTCCTGATCTTAGGGGGAAAGCTTTCAGTTTTTGTCTGTTAAGTATGATGTTGGCTTCAGGTTTCTCATAGATGGCCTTTATGATGTTGAGGTATGCTCCCCCATTCCCATTTTGCTGAGGGTTTTTATCATGAATGGTTGCTGT